>CM076570.1:543343666-543461094 GCA_034641835.2 Pinus albicaulis
CGTGTCTCGTTGAGCTAATTTATGTACCTAAACTAACACAATTATTTATTATCAATCCGGGTTGTTTATGCTTTGAGGAAAGATCACTATATGTGAAGATCAGATATAATCAACCTTGAAAGATATGCTGAAAGTAATACATTCTACAACTCTAACTCAATTAGTTTAAAAAGAGGAATAATATTGAAATGGTTCTTGACTCAAGAAATCCACTTTCACCTCAATTACCACTTAATGAATCAGAGATTAAAAACCAAGAACTTAAGATGGATAAATTATTAATGAAAGAAGCTCTTAAATTAAGAGACATATAAAGTATTCCATTATAATTCATTCATCTTAATATCAAAAATCTCAACAAGAAACTACTTGCACACAAACAAAAGAAACCAGTTTTAATTCATCATTTTAGTAGAAGGGATGCTCAACTTGAACACCTGTTTTTCCAACTTGATAAAGTGATGAATAAGCTATGAACTAATGAAATCAATCACTATGCATGAACCATAAAGCAATCTGAAATAAAGCTTTGAAAAACCATTTCTACAATAACCAGATTACATGGAAATAAAACTAGTTAACAAGGAAGTGTACTTAGCTTGGAATGGGGGCCCTTCCACCCTTGCCTTGCACACTTAAGAGGTGATCTCAGAAGCTTAAATTCAGTCACACATCCATAGCATTGAACAGCAAAGTAATAATAACACAAGTCTTCAAATTAGCTTCTCAATCCAAAGGTTTCACACATAAAAATATAATAAGTCAATAATAATCCTAATACATAAGCCATCAAAGCTTTGGCTTTAAATAAGAAGTCTCATGAACAAACTGATCTATTTTTACTCAAACAAACCCATCTACTTCTCATCCACCTATCTAAGTCGAATTCATTATTCTTATCCCAAGAAATATGGTCAATCCCATGGAATCTCAAAACTGCCCTATTTCTATGGGATTTCTGAATGACTAGTCATGATTGACTAGAACTAAATGGGCCTAATAAAGCTTGTTCTGTTCGAACTAAGCATAGGTGGCTTAGTCCTAGTTGCCAAGATGTCCATCCATGCATTCAACTCGTGCCCAAGTGTCCTGCAACCATATCAACCATATAGCTATTACGGGAATTTCTGAATCAGCCAATTTTGCACTAAAAATCAAATTTTCATAAAAACTTTAGAATTTGAAAATTTAAAATTAAATACCTGAATAGATATCAAATATATGTCAAAATGGAATAAATGAATGGAAAATGGATGGAAAATAGATGGATAAATAAGTTTCTTTGAGCAAAATAAGACCAAAACTAAGGCCCAACATCTCTCCCTTGCTTATCATCAAGCATGTCCCCATGCTTGCCTGTTCCTCTTTGACCTTCTTCTTTCTGAAGTAGATGTTGTACCTGTCGATGCTTCCTGTTGTGCTGCCCTTGCCAAACAATCTAAACCCGTGTCATGTCTTTCTTTGAACATAGCTGCCTTAACCTTCTGCTTTTCATACTTGGCCTGCCACATGTTCTTTTCCTTCAACCATTTAAATGCTTGTTTAGAAATTAGATCATTCTTCCTTTTCAATCTCCCCAACTCTTCTTTCAATTTTTCATTTGTTTTGATCAATTTAGCATTTTCTTTCCTGTTTGCTTTATTCTCCTCTTTTAATTGTTTTTCCACAATTTTACTAATTTCTAATTGATCAGTTAAATCCCTGATTTTCCCATCATTAATTTCTTTTTCAAAATCCTGAGTTGTTTTCATTAATGATGCAGCTACTTCATCATCATAGGCAGAATCCCTATCAAATTCTTCTTGTGGAATGTTATTTTCTTCTTGTGGTCTTGGAAAATATGTTTCTTCTTCCCTGTCTAAATTGATGGGACTTTTATTTGTAAATCTTTTGGGAATAGACATCACAGATATTTCATAATTCATGGCCATGTTATTTTGCTGTTTGGCTCTTGTTCTAGGATATAAGGGTGAATTCATCACTCCTTTACTTTCCTGCTCTGTTTTCTCTTGCACCTCTGTAATCTGTTCAGTAAAATGATTTTTAACCATGAATTCTCTCCACACTATGCCCTGCAATCTTACTTGATACTCAACTAGGATTTTAATCAATCCTTGATGATACATTTGTCCTGCCTTAAGCCTGTTTTCATGTCTTGCTGTTTCAATCATTCTTAAGAGGATTTTATATAGGAAATAAGGTAAATTAATCCTATCTTCCCCCTTAATGTGCTGTAGAAGTTTAACATGATATAAATGGGCAACACTATATCCTCGGTCACAAGTCAAAAAATTTTGAATAATCAAGACCAATTCTCTCCATGGCTCATTAAACCATTCCCTGGGTATACCTTTTGTCCTATCAAATGTTCCCTTCCGGTTTTTCTCAAGGAAGAAAGTCCATGCTTTCTCCTTGAAGTGTAGCCCTTTGTAATACTTCTCTCCTAACATTGGAAAATCTAAGGCTTTGGACAAGTATTCTTGGGTTACTGGAACAATGATTTCTCCTACTCGAGTTTGGTCTTGATTGAAATTCTTTATAAAATCTTTGGTTATCTCCTCAGAATGGCCATTAAATTTCTGTAGGAAGCCTATCATTCCTGCCTGATAGAGTTTTTCTATGGTCTCTTTTCCCCAGCTTTCTATTTGAAATTTTGGCTCTACCCTGTTTGCCATTGTTTCTGTAAACCAATCAATGTAGGCTTCTGTTGTTACTAACTTCATTTTAATAAAAATTATGACTATCGTTTTTTTTAAAATGAAATTCAGTAAGCAAAGAAGCTTACCTTCCTCTTCTGACTCAACTCAACTCTGCACTTTTAACCTCTGATATATTCCCTTGCAATAACACTCTTCTGAATTCCCTGTTGAATACAAGCAACACCTGTATACTTTTGTTAATACACTGGTCTCTGTTTTTTTTAAATTAAATACACACACAGTATCACAAATCACACAAACATGATTTACTTGTGTATATATAAAAATAAAAAATTAAAGAGTGCTCTCGGCCTAATCGAAATTTTCGCACTGTTTTCGACTTAAGCAAAGGTGTTTGCAAAAAAAAATTGCGTGCAGACTCAGCATAAAAATGCAACTATGCAACAAGCTCTCGCCCTCAAGTTTATGGCATTTTTTCGTTTTCATGTTAACTGTTTGTCAAAATATTAATGCGCACAATTCACTCAGCAGAACACGGTTTAGCGCGCAATTAGTCAACAACCACTGCCATGCCACTTCAATCACAGCATTCCGTTAAAACTCTTAACATGTTACTCATGCAATGAGTTTCCATCAAAATGCTGCGCATCAAAATCTATCAACAATCCGTAAGTGCTGTCAATCTGGAGATAATCACGGATTTGTAGTTACCTGACTGTCAACGAGCGCGTGGAGTGTAACCGGGCGCTCCAAATCCCTATTACTTCGGTTAATTGAGCTGGTGGCAAAGTAAAGGATCTAAAAGTTAATGACAAGCAATATCCCATAATCGCTGAGTGTAAATGAACTTCACTGTTACCTGACTTAATCCTGAAAATCTGCTATCTCTGATCGTTGAACCCGGAGCGATTTCCTTTCTTAAATCCGCCTTCTTGCTTTTCCGGAGTGATTTTCACTATTTTGCTGCTTCAAACGCCTTCTCTTCTCTCCGGAATGATGTTTTGTTTCAAAACGCCTTCCTTCTGAGCTCTGGCAATGAGGAATGAGGTCTAAACGGTCATGAATTGACCGTTTTCATGGTTGTACCGTGCATATTGGTGTTATGATGCGCAGTTGGTATGGCTGTCCTCTTTGACCAGTCGCCCGACTGTGTCATGAGGATGCCACCGCCTTGTGCTATGTTTAAATGATATACACGTATTACCACCACCGGCGTATGCTATGTTTGAATGATATGCCCGTATTGTCACCACCGGCGTGTGCTATGTTTGAATGATATGCCCGTATTGTCACCACCGTGTGCTATGCACGTATGATTTCCATTGTCGTGTGCTATTTTTTGAATGATATGCACATATCATTGCCACCATCGTGTTTTATTTTGAATGATATACCCGTATCATTGCCACCGTCATGTGTTATTTTAAATGATATGCATGAACTATTACCACCGCCGTGTGTCCATACGTGCAATGATACTCCTGCATTGTATATGCAATTATCATTTCACCATACCCTGTCAATCATACAAGCCTGCCAGATCATAACAATCGTGCCCGTCCTTCATTTTGTATGCGCCATATACCTTCGCTTATCCTTATACCATATGCGCGTTGATCTTATATACCATTAACCTTATATCTTTTGCGTATTAACCTTATGTATTAACCTTATATCCTTTGCGCTGAATTTTTATATAGATGGTTTTAACGCATTCCTTATTTACACTATGGTATATAGTTTAATATAGCGCATTATTTGTTTTGCCTTCTATGCACATCTTTATGATTTTAAAATGACCATCTTAGGTCATGTTTAAAATCATCACCATACTACTGCTTGATTTGTATATGCAGGTGGAAAAAGTTGTCCTAGCTTGGTCTTTTGCTCTTAAAGAAAAATACTTAGGATTATAGGGAATATGTATGGGAAATGTGTATGAATGAAATGGAATATGTATAGGGGTATTATGAATATAGGATATGTATAAGGAATAATGAATATCCTCAGGTACTAACTTTAACTTAACAAAAACTAAAAATTCCTAAGAAAAATTTGAATTTCAAGCACAAAATGACTATACATATACTTCCCTGGATGATGTTTGTACAAGTGGAATGAAATCAGATGTTGTAGATGAATCAAAAAGTAAATTTTATTGCTGCCCCTTGTTCTTCATGCTCTGGTTCTTGAATTGAAAAATCAGGTCCCTTTGTAATGATTCTTTGTTTCAGGTCCCTCTGCACTGCTTACATAATATGCACATGTTGTTTTGACTTTGGCAGGTCTCTCAGGTCCCTCTGTATTTATTTCTTCTTTCAGGTCCCTCTGTTGACAATACAAGTTCCTTCTATACTTCAGCTTTCCAGCTAAAGATCTAATACAAGTCTCCCCCTTGTTTAAGATATGACTTGTCCTCAAGTCAATTGTTGATGGAGAGTACCTGTATTGAAATTATGTGAGAATAGTAGAACAAGAAAAGGAATTCATAGAGTCCAAGTTGCCTTGATTTTCCCCTATGAATTCGTGTTTGCATAGTGCCAGTTGCCTGGTTTTCACTAGCAAACAAATTATTATTTTTTATGTTTTTTTTTTATATATTTTTTTTTATATATATATAATTTTTTTTTTTTTTATATTATTATTTTTTTTTATTCAACTACAGGACTGGAAGATGGCTGAGCCTGGTGTGCAATGACTTCCAGTTCTGTATCTTCTGTCAGTTGTTTCATAAATGCTTCTTTACTGATAGGCCTATTATAATCTTTGAGCCTATGTCCATTCACTATAAAGGAGGTGGAATCCTGGTCAATTGTCTTGATTTTGACTGCTCCATTATCGAAGATTTCATCAATTTCATATGGGCCTAGCCAGTGTGTTGTGAACTTTTCTTTGAAATCTTTAAACTTGGAATCAAAAAGTAATGCCCAATCTCCCTTGCGAAATGTCTTTGTTTTGATATATCTGTCGTGCCATTTCATTCTTTGTTGTTGCACCAATGTAGTATGTTCTATGGCTTGTTGACGATGCTCATCAAACTGATTCAGTTCCATGATCCGCTGCTGTTGTGCTTCTGTCAGGTCTAGTCCTAATTCAGCTGCTAGTCTGTATGTTTGTATTTGAAACTCTATAGGAAATAAGGCCTCTTTTCCATATACTAACTGGTATGGACTAAAACCAGTTGTATTCTTCCATGTAATTCTATAGGCCCATAGTGCATCTTGTAATTTTTCAGACCAATCTTTTCTGTTCAGCTGTACTGTTTTTGTCATGATATTCTCTAGGACTTTATTTGTTGATTCAACCTGCCCATTTTCTTGAGGATGATATGGTGTAGATGTCCTGTGTTTGATCTTGTACTTCTCTGTTAGATCTCGTACCAGTTTTGATGTAAATTGTGTTCCTTGATCTGTTACAATTTTTCTAGGTACTCCATATCTGACAAAGATTTCTTTAAAAAGAAAGTTGACCACTGTATCTTCTGTTGCTCTATTCACTGCTTTAGCCTCTGCCCACTTGGTTACATAATCTGTACATACTAAGATGTACTTCTTTCCATTTGATAGTGGATTGATGGGTCCAACAAAGTCAAGTGCCCATTGCTCAAATGGTTCTATGAGGACCTGTGGCTTCAGCGGCATCTCATCTCTTGTGATTGGTCTCCCTGTTCTCTGGCAATTGTCACATTGCTTGACATATTTCTTAGAGTCTTTGAAGATGGATGGCCAGTAGTAGCCTAGTTGCAGCACCTTATATGCTGTTCGTTTATCTGCAAAATGGCCACCACATGGTTCATCGTGACATGCCCTTAGAATAACTAATATTTCATCTTCTCGCACACATTTTCTAATTATCAAATCTGAACCAGTACAAAATAAATCACCATTTACCCAACTATACCTAGAACTTTCTCTAACAATTTTGTGTCTTTGCTTTTTAGTGAATTGGGTTGGTAACTTTCCAGAAGCTAAATAGTTTGCCATGTCTGCAAACCATGGTGTTCTTATGTGATGGCAAACATGTGTTCATCGGGAAAGTTATCTGCAACCGGATTTGGATCATTGGGTGAATGTATGCGGGACACAAAGTCAGCCACTTGATTTTCCTTGCCTGGCCGGTCTTGTATTGTGATATTAAATTCTTGCAATAACAGTAACCATCTTGTTATTCTTCCATTGGTTATAGGTTTATTCATCAAATATTTGATTGCTGAATGATCTGTATGAATGGAAACTTGATATCCTGTTATATAATGTCTGAATTTGTTTACTGCATGTATAACGGCTAACATTTCTTTCTTGGTATTTGTATAGTTCAATTCTGCAGGTGTTAGATTCTTGCTTATAAAGTATATTGCATAATTGAACAAGTTCTCTTTCTGTCCAAGGTAGGCACCTATTGCGGTATCAGATGCATCAGTTGATATATGAAATGGCAAAGACCAATTTGGTCCACGGAGAATGGGTGCAACTGATAATTTTTCTTTTGGATTTTGAAATGCATTTTGACAGTCATTTGTCCAGTGAAATTCAATATCTTTTGCTAATAGTTTAAACAGAGGTTGGGCTATTTTACTGAAGTTTTCAATGAATCGTCTATAATAGCCTGCATAGCCTAAGAAACTTCTTACCTCTTTTTGTGTTGTAGGAGGCATTAAGTTTACTAGGACTTGGATTTTTGCTGGTTCCACTTTAATTCCTGAAGCAGAAATATGGTGTCCCAGAACTATTCCTTCTGTTAACATCATATAGCATTTTTCATTGCTTAATGACAAATTTGTTTCAATGCATCGTTTTAGAACTTTCTCAAGATTATTTAGGCAATCATTATATGTGTTTCCATAAACTGTGAGGTCATCCATATAAACCTCTACACATTCATGAATTAGATCAGCGAAGATTGCAAGCACTGCTCGTTGAAAAGTTGCAAGTGCATTACATAAACCAAATGGCAAAACATTATATGCATAGGTTCCCCATGGGCAAGTGAATGTTGTCTTGTCTTGGTCTTCTGTTGGTATTCTAATCTGGTTGTACCCGCTAAACCCATCTAAGAAAGAGAAGAATTTCTCTCCAGCCAATGAGTCTAACACTTGATCAATAAATGGTAGAGGAAAATGATCCTTGAGTGTAGCTTTGTTTAGTTGTCGATAATCCACACATACCCTCCACTTTCCATTTTTCTTTGGAACAATAACTCGTGGAGAAACCCATTGACTATCTGAAATAGGATAGATGAATCCAACATTTAACAATTTTTGTAGTTCTTCTTTTACTATTTCTTTCATCATGGGATTCATTCGTCTTTGAGGTTGTCTTACAGGTTTGAGTTGATCATCTGTATAGATGTGGTGGACACATCTGCTAGGATGGATTCCTTGCATGTCAGTATAATCCCAGGCAAAAGCTTTTGAATATTTCTGTAATAATGCAATTACCTCTTGTTCTTGTTCAGATTGCAACTCATTTCCAATGTTTAAATGTTTTCCAGGACTTACCTCAATTGTTTTTATTGTTGGATTGGAGATTGTGTTTACAGGAAAGATATCTATAAAAGAATTTCGCAAAGTTTGAATAGTACAGGTTTCCTGAAAACATTGATTCAAAAGGTTATTTGCAGCTTCATATTGCACTTCCTCTAAAATTTGCTACGAAATATACGAAATACTTGGTTCTGAAATGAAAAGATCCATTAAGTCTTCATTCTCTTCTTCTTCTCTTAAATCAAAGAATTTATTTTATACTTAAAAGGCGATTTAGTTCTTTACATTTTTCTTGAGCTTCAAGTACTGATTCTAAAGAAGTTGACTGTGTAGGTGAATAACGAGCAATATGTTTCCTTTCATCTCCATGTGAAATAATCATGCTTCCTGATCTGCATCTTATAAAGGCATCAGCAGTAGCTAACCATGGTCTGCCTAAGATTAGAGGATGTCCTCCCAAATTTGATTTTGGTTGCAGAGTAAGGAAGTCAACAGGATACTCCCATGAATCCAAAGAGACTATAATATCTTCCAATATTCCTTCAGGAACAAGTTTAGATCTGTCTGCCAATTCTAAGATTGTAGAGGTTGATCTAATGTTGTTCAAATGCAAAGTTTTCATTGTCTCCATTGTCATTACATTTATAGAGTTTGCTCCCAAGTCTATTAATGTGTTTGGTACTGAGAAATTATTTATTGATATAGTAACCATAGGGATACCAGGATCAATATATTTTCTACCATGGTTTGTGTAGACATGAGACTTGCTAGTTTACCAATGACTTGGATTGTAGTAGGATCCTTCTTCTTGTTCTGTGATTTCTTAATGCACAATTCCTTTATTGTTTTAGCATATATTGGTATTTCTTTAATTGCCTTCAACAAAGGAATTTTTACATAAGCATTTTTTAACTCATCTAAAATATCAAATGCAGGAAGGGTTATTTCTTTTTGTTGTTCCACTAACCTTTCAGGATAAGGTGGTGTTTGAGTTGTAATGTTTGTTCCTTTCTGAATTTGTATCTTAGTCTGTGATGTTTCAGGTGATTCTCCTTGTTCGGTTGGTTCTTCTATAATTGGAGGAGAATCCTTTTTAACCACTTTTCCAGACCTTAGATGGACTTCATTAAGAGGAAGAATTGAATATGTGGGAAAACATGTTGCTTCCTCTACAGTGTATGCAGTTTTGTCCACCTTATTATTCGGATTTTCAATTGGTTGGGCTGGTAATTGAGTTGGTCTGGGTTGATTTGTGGGTAAATGTAACTGTTGTGGTTGGGTCAACAACGGTGGAGGATAGTTCTTTGCGGATATGGGATGGATTGTGGATATGCGGGACATCCAATTGTTGAAATGGTATGGATTGAGGATATTGTGGATATGTGAATGGCTGTTGGTATTGTTGCTGGTATTGTTGTTGATATTGTTGAGGTGGCTGGTTTCCATAACCATATCCTCTCCAACCTTGTACAGGTTGTTGTGGATATTGTTGTGGAGACCAAGCTTGCCATGGCATTGGAGGGGTCCAAGGATTTTGAGGTTGATAGAGGTAATTTTGTTGAGGGAATTGTTGTTGATTTTGTTGAGGCATCCTAGGTTGCCATGGTCTTCGTGGTGCTACATAATAAAACCCTTCCATTCCTGGCACTTCTTCCATTGAATTCATTTGTAATTCTTTCAATTTTAGACAATTTTCTGTGGAATGCTTTTTTGTACAAAGACCACAAACCTGAACACTCTGAACACTATCCAAAGGACATTCTCTCAATGGATGTTTCTTTCTACATTTGGGACAAAAGATTGCTAAAGCTTCGTCTTGTTCTTCTTTCCTCTTATTTGTCTTTAGCACATCTACTTGTGTCCCTAATGTACTTACAAGATCTGTTTTGAAATTCTCCAATAGACTTCCTATTTCAGCTCTTGTTATCCCTCCTACAGCTGACTTTGCTGCTTTTGAACTTACTTCTCTTCTTCCTGTTTTTGCTCTTCCTCTAGAATATTTTTGACATAAATCAACAATTTCATCAAATGGTAGGTTTGAGATGTCTCCCTTACCCATCACATTCAAAATGTCAAGGTATTCATCTCTTATACCCTTGAGAAATATTGTTCGAATGGTTTCTTGATTTAGAGAGTGTTGTTTAGATTTCTGTAGATTATACAAAAATCTTTCCAAATATTCTTCTAAACTTTCATCTTCTTGTTGTCTCATTCTGAAAATATCGTCCTTTGAATCTCTAGATCTGCAATAAGCTTGATATTTTTTAAGGAAGACTGATCTCATATAATCCCAAGAAGTTATTGTATGTTCTCCTCAACCCATAAACCATTTCAAGGCTGCTGCTTTTAATGTTGCAGGGAAAAGACGAAGTTTATGAATGTCATCAGTGTATCCATATGTTCTACATAGAATAACAAATTCAAACATAAATGCATCAGGATCTTCCGTGGACATTCCATAAAAATTTAGCAATACAGAAGGTGGAATATTTTTCATTTTCACTTCTTCTCCTAATATTGCACTTGTGTCTATTATTGGAAAGCCAAAGGTAGTTTCATCTTCTTGTCTTTTCCGATCGCTTTCTATTTTTCTATCATTTTCTTGTTTTGCATCCTCTCCTCTCTTTCTTCTCCATTCTGCTTGTTGTCTTTCATATTGAGCTCGTTGTTCAGGAGTGAGAATAACAGATCCATGTCCTTCTTCTGCCATTGGTTTAAGTGGAGTTTCAGGTTGGTTGAAGATAGGAGGATTTATGGATGGAAATAAAGATTGTTTTCCTTTGATAATTTCTTTTTGTTTTCCAGAAGTTGAAGATTTTTTTTTCTTTGCTTCCCAAGCTAACAAAGTTTGTCTCTCAATCAAAGTTAATCTTTGTCCGCTTCTTTGTTTTTCTGCCAATTCCTCAATGATTGGATTACCAGGAACTGGGGTGTTTGATGATCCTATCTCTATTTGTGGGGGGTTTTTAATAAATCTACCATGAGGATCTCTATGTCTAGGCCTAAAGAAACATAACTAAAAAGTGTAACTACTGTTTTTGTGTGTTTTTTTTTTTTTTTTTCTTTCTATTGACTATGCCGATATTTGCCTCCCCGGCAACGGCACCAAAATGTTGAGCTAATTTATGTACCTAAACTAACACAATTATTTATTATCAATCCGAGTAGTTTATGCTTTGAGGCAAGTTCACTATATGTGAAGATCAGATATAATCAAACCTTGAAAGATAAGCTATTCAAAGTGAAGAAGTAATACATTCTATAACTCTAACTCAATTAGTTTAAAAGAGGAATAATATTGAAATGGTTCTTGACTCAAGAAATCCACTTTCACCTCAATTACCACTTAATGAATCAGACATTAAAACCAAGAACTTAAGATGGATAAATTATTAATGAAAGAAGCTCTTAACCTAAGAGACATGTAAAGTATTCCATTATAATTCATTCATCTTAATATCAAAAATCTCAACAAGAAACTACTTGCACACAAACAAAAGAAACCAATTTTAATTCATCATTTTAATATAAGGGATGCTCAACTTGATACATCTGTTTTTCCAACTTGATAAAGTGATGAATAAGCTATAAACTAATGACATCAATCATTATGCATGAACCATGAAGCAATCTGAAATAAAGCTTTGAAAAACCATTTCTACAATCATCAAATTACAAGGAAATAAAACTAGTTAACAAGAAAGTGTACTTAGCTTGGAATGGGGGCCCTTCCACCCTTGCCTTGCACACTTGATAAATGATCTCAGAAGCTTAACTTCAGTCACACATCCATAGCATTGAACAGCAAAATGATAACAACACAAGTCTTCAAATTAACTCCTCAATCCAAAGTTGTCACAATATAAAAGTATAATAAGTCAATAATAATCATAATCATAATACATAAGCCATCAAAGCTTTGGCTTTAAATAAGAAGTCTCATGAAACAAACTGATCTATTTTCACTCAAACAAACCCATCTACTCTCATCCACCTATCCAAGTCGAATTCATTATTCTTATCCAAAGAAATATGGTCAATCCCATAGAATCTCAAAACTGCCCTATTTCTATGGGATTTCTGAATGACTAGTCATGATTGACTAGAACTAAATGGGCCTAATAAAGCTTGTTCTGTTCGAACTAAGCATAGGTGGCTTAGTCCTAGTTTCCAAGCTGTCCATCCATGCATTCAATTCGTGCCCAAGTGTCCTGCAAAAACATCAATCATAGAGCTATTACGGGAATTTCTGAATCTGCCAATTCTGCACTAAAAACCAAACTTTCATAAAAACTTTAGAATTTGAAAAATTAAAATTAAATACCTGAATAGATATCAAATATATTTCAAAATGGAATAAATGAATGGAAAATGGATGGAAAATAGATGGATTAGTAAGTTTCTTTGAGCAAAATAAGACCAAAACTAAGGCCCAACACACCACATGTGGAAATATCGAACATGATTTGTAGGATCTTCTCCAACAAGGCCTTAGAACTTTGGGATGTTAGAAGGGAGCTTCATTGGCATAGTAGGCCAACTAGCATCATGGTGTATAGGGTTGTTGATCAATTGGTCCAAATCAGGGAGGCTAAATCTTGCCATGAATGGGAGCAAGGGGGCAGGCGGGGTAGTGTCTGTTGCGGTCCCACTAGTGGTATTCCCAGCCTGAGGGCCAGGGTTACCATGAGCATTAGGTCCTGCACTAGACATGGTAAAGGTGCCAAGGGGAGAACTGAAGGCAGAACAAGAAGGAGAACCCGAAGGACTAGAAGAAGAGTCAGTGTGTGGACTCGGTGAAGGACTAACTCGTACCCAATGCGAAGGAGTAAGTCTTCCTACTGGAAATTGAGGATGAAGGCCAAGAAGTCTCTGGGATAAATGCCTTGGTGGAAAAATGATGATGACACAAACATGACACGAAGGAAGAATAGAATGAAAAGGGTAGGGAGGTGCAAGATCAACTGATTACAATGTCAAAACAAGGGTAGAGAGGTGCAGGATCAATTGATTTCAATGTTTTACAGTGTTTGCTTGGTGATGTTAACCAAGCCCTTTTGTGCTTAGGATGTGTGTGTGAAGTGTGTAAATTTTAATTTTTAAACCTATACATTTGTAGAGAAAAATAAAAATTGTGTTGTATAGCTGCAAATAAACTTGCAAATGATAGTATATAAGCCTACAAAAATAGTGCAATGTTCCCAATTTTTAGCCTCAAGCTAAAAAGGAACATTATAGTTAGCATTATTTTATTTAATTAAATAAAATGGGTAAGAAGGCCCCATAAACCTGAGAAGGAAGAATAAACACTCATCATGTGAAAGGAGGAAGAATAAAGGAGCTAAATTGAGCACCACATGGTGTGAACAGGGCTGGATCATGGTTGATCTAGACATTTTGACCAAGTCCACATGCACTGTCTAGATACAATGTATCTCCTTGATGGACTATGTGGTTTTAGAGGAGGATCACATGCATGAGTTGGAAGGCACATGTGGATGGGACCCATGGTGGAGAGGAGAACTTCCAATATAAGAATAAGAGGAGAGCCATTGTTCTTTATGCTTGATTATTATTTTGGTTAGCTTGTTGAGACTTCACTCCTCTTGCTGTTTAGCAAGAGTGCAGTGCTGCATAGCACTATGGTGTTCCCGATTGGGAATACCTGCCTCATCCTTAGGGAAGGAGAGGTTCTAGAGCTGCATTTCCTCATTTCGACATTTGGCCAAAGTTATCTCCTTCAGTCACAGTGTTATTCCTGGAGAAGGATAATTTTGTGCTGCAGGGTCCAACAATAGAGGATCTCTTGAGTTGTTCCTTGGTTTTTTTTCAATGGAGGGCTCAGCTATTCATTCGAGGATCAGTGAGGAGGACTCCTTGGATTATTTCCATATCATTTGCATCAGGCCAACCATCCAGCTTCCCTCACAGTGTAGTTCCAACTTGATCTGCGTTATTTTGGCTAACAGTTGCTAGGAGGGTTATTTGAGCTCATCAGGAGGAGTTTTTTCAGAGTAAAAGGATCAGAGTTTTGCTTAGATACACTATTAGAGGAGGGCATCACTATTTCTAATCTTCTTCAGCCTCATATTATATTTTAATTTAGTTGCAGTGACAAGTCAGATTGTCACATTGTACATTTTCCAGCATTCCTAGCAATCTCTCCTAGATTGGATAGAAATCTTGTATTGGAGCCCATTATTCTATTGTTGGGAATTTATTTATATATTTAAGCCATATTTAATGTATGTGTATCTATTGCAGCAGCTACCATAATATAGATAGTGATGTCACTGCCCTTTGGCATTTTGTGCAGTTGCAGCAACTCATGTATTTCATAGTTTGATCATTGGGGATTCATTCCTATAGTTTGAGTGCTTGTCCCTCAAAATATTTCTTTATATTGTATATGATATATTAATGAACATGATGGCTGTAGTATATTTCATCTTCTGTTGCATTCAAACTTTCAGATTTTAATGGTTATGTTCATATATTGTTGTAAGCTCTCTCTTTGAGCATTCTTTACGGGATATAGTTTGGGGAGATCTGAATAACCCAGCTAGAGTCATTTATTTGGGCTCAAATTATAGAAGAGAAGTGTTTTATGTATTAAAAAAGGGATCCCAGACCCCTTTCAGCTTATTTTTACACTTCCTCTCTTATACAACGTCCTTGAGGACCATATTTAAAAAATTTCTGAAAAAGGAATATTACAGTGGTATCAGAGCATGATATTTGGCTCATCTTGTGGCTTCAAGCCAAAGTGCTGAATCCCAAAAGGAGGAATATTCCAAGCTCTATAGATAGATTCTACAGATGGCCAGGTAGCCTCTGGATCTAATCCTTTTTTCAAAGGTGACATATCCAGTAAATGCCCCTGCAATCAATCTCTGAAATATAATTTTGATATTCCTGAAAAGGGAACTTTACAGTTATGCAACCCAAGATAAAATGCCATTGGAAGAAGAAGCTCCTCATTTAGAAGAGGATATGTATAGAGAAAATAGAAAAAGAGGAATGACAGAAGAGGAGGTCTCCCTTCTTCTTTTCCAAACCCTGGAGGGTATCATTGAAGACCTTGAGGAGAAAGAAAGGGAAAATTGGAAATATTTTATAAGAGGGTTTGTAGATGAAGAAAGCCCTAGATATTATTATGATGGGTGTGAGAATTCAGCCACACATGCAGATCCACAACGAAGTTCATTGCCCACTTGCATTGCAGGAAGAACGGAGGAAGGATATGAGACCATTGAAGGAGCAGCGCTACAATTCAAACGTATGGCTCATGATTGTTGGTTTGAAAATTCTGTTTCATATTTTCATGAAAATATATATGATGAATTCACTAAGGGTTTGATGAAGAAGTTTGAAGGAAATCAATGTGAATCATCCTATAACATAACTTCAAACACTTTTCATGCATTGGGTGGAACCATAAAACCAACTCCATTTCTTACTTCCGAAAGGGATGAAAACATGTATGATGGCTTTCGAAGGGAAAGGTCCCTATTATATGAAGGGTTCTCTTTCATTTGTGAAGACATGGAGGTACTTCCTTCAAGAGATGACCAAGATCTAGGGTCACTCCTTGATGATGAGGTAATCTCACTTATTTATGGAGAGGATGAGCATAAGCGATATAACAGTGTTGTCCCACTAGGAGGAGATCCATCACCACATGGAGGTGAAAGGGAAGCCATTGCTTCCATTGGAGGAGCCCTTGTGTTACAAGGAGTTCCAAGTATTTTAACATGTGGGAACCATGGCACAATTCTGGAGACATATGTAGCAGCTATTGGGGATTGTGAGACGGAGGAAGAAGAGAAGGATCAGCAACAAGGTTTGATACACCCTTACCTATTCTAGAAGGTATTTTCACAAGAGAATGAAACTGTACAATGTAGTGAAGAAAGGGAAAAATTAGTCCACTCATACATACAGTCCACTTCCGAGCTTGATGTCTCACTATATGGAGGCATTCCACCTGGGAGGCCACTTGATCTAGAGTTGATGAGAGGCATCTTGTCATTCAGTTCACCACTCTTGGATTTTGGAGAGGTGAAGACATTGGATGAGTCCAGCACAACACAGAGAGTTCAGGATAAACCTAAGGAGGAGGGAGACACACTGTCATTTTCAGTATCACCCACTCTCACCAATTATACTGTGCTGACAGAGTTTGCTACAGGGATGGAGGATTGCATCTTCATGATGCAGGTTGAATGCTCCACAAATTTGGAGAGGAAGAGGATACTTCCTTTGAGCGAGGACTCTTTCATACATAGAAGTGGATGGAGGCCACTCATGCTTACTTTGACCCAGCTTGGGAGATTCCTTTCGGATGACAGCTTCTCATGGGAGGCCAACTTCTGAAGGACATCATCATTATTTGAGCATGACCAACTGCATGATGGGCATGGCAGGATTTCAGAGGATGAATTTGGCATGGGGGATGTCAAATTAGTAGGCAACAGCACGAGGGGAGCACCACATTGCAGATTACTAGTGTTGTCTATGAGGAGGATAGATCCAGGTTGGAGGACTCAGCTCTTGGTAGAGTACTCCCAGGATCTAGATGCATACATGACTCTAGATGACCCAGAAAGAGATGACATATACATGATTGATGTGATGGTCATCTATACTGATGGCAGGATCTTCTTGACAAGAGATTCTAGTCTCAAGGAGAAATTATTGCATGCAGCACATGAGGACCTTCTAGCTATGCACTTGGATACATACTTTTCTTTGCTAGAGGAGTTCACTTGGGAGGGAATTCAGCATGATATATATTAGCATATGGATATATGCATAGCCTAGATGATTTTTGAGAGGTTGGCACAACCAATTCCCTACTCATTGGAGGTGAGGGAGAGCATTCAGATGAGCCATTTCAGCTCAAGGCCTCAAGTACACAGTAGAGAAGGTATAATTTCACATTATCTTTTGTACTTCTTTACCTTATATGAGCAGCATGTTGTATCAAGGAGGATCATCCCTTCTTTAATTTTTTATGATGTACTTGCAGCTACTTGTAGCATTGATTTTGGCTACCTTAATGGTGGCTTGTGGGGGAAGCCACATACTTCTTGATGTGCACCATTGGCACTAAATTATACTTACATGTTACCAACTTATGAGATGTTTGTGGCAGCAAAAAAGTGGCTAGTAAATCACTTGTTATATTTTATTTTGAGGCAGGCATGGAATGCACCATGCTAGTTCCTCATATAGAACTATGATTCACTCTCTGGTTTCCATGTGGCAACTTATTTTCATTGTATTTTTCTTCCATATGTTACCGGTGTTTGTATACTCATGGGAGGATTTTTTTGGAGAGTGGGCTTGGAGTTGAAGATTCCCATTGGGAGTATGATCCTCCCCTTTTCACTTGTTGTATGTTTCAGGAGAAACAATGGGCACACCATGATTGCCATATCACTACCTTTCTCTCTATGTAGGAGGAGCTACTGGGATAAAATGCATTATTAGAGGAGGCACTTCACGGTTGATTAATTTTGTGGGGAGGCTTGGGCCAATTGTAGAGGCCATGAAATTTCAGCCCAATATCACTAATCCCCTCACGCTTATCATAAATCGAGGGAGAAACTACTTAGATGGGAAAAATCTAAACTCTCCATTCAGCCCCAACATGTTGCATAGATCCGAGGATGAGGATTGCTTTGATGAGCTACCTAGTATGGCTCATTTCATTTAGATGATTACATGGGTGAAGGAGTCACTCATTCGGAATAATACTTCCCATGCTTTCCATCACTCCTACCTTGGGGAGGCCATTGAACAACAAGGAGGTCTCCACTTGCACCTTCTATTGTCTCATGATGTATACTTTGGTTTTACATATTTGGAGGGATACATAGAGGACAGATTCATTGCACATTTTGATGAGCTATGGTGGGGTCTATTGATGAGGAGGCCACAAGAAGAGGAGGAGGAAAATTTTTCTCTACCTTTGAATTGCTTGAAGACAAGAAAATTTTGAAGGGGGAGGACTGTAATGTTCCCAATTTTTAGCCTCAAGCTAAAAAGGAACATTATAGTTAGAAGTATTTTATTTAATTAAATAAATGGGTAAGAAGGCCCCATAACCCTTGATAAGGAAGAATAAACACTGCTCATGTGAAAGGAGGAAGAATAAAGCATCTAAATTGAGCACCACATGCTGTGAATAGGGCTAGATCATGCTTGATCTAGACATTTTGAACAAGTCCACATGCACTATCTAGATACAATGTATCTCCTTGATGGACTTTGCAATTTTAGAGGAGGATCACATGCATGAGTTGGAAGGCACATGTGGATGGGACCCATGGTGGAGAGGAGCACTTTCTATATAATAAGAGGAGGAGAGCCATTGTTCTTTATGCTTGATTATTATTTTGTTTAGTTTGTTGAGACTTCGCTCCTCTTACTGTTTAGCAAGAGTGCAGTGCTGCATAGCACAAGGGTGTTCCCAGTCGGGAATCCCTGCCTCATCCTCAAGGAAGGAGAGGTTCTAGAGCTACATTTCCTCATTCCAGAATTTTTCCAAAGATAGCTCCTTCAGTCACAACGTTATTCCTGGAACATGATAATTTTGTGCTGTAGGGTCCAGCAACAGAGGATCTCTTGAGTTGTTCCTTGGCTTGTTTTTTCAGTGGAGGGCTAAGCTATTCATTGGAGGATCAGTGAGGA
The DNA here is from genome assembly GCA_034641835.2 of Pinus albicaulis. NCBI lineage: Eukaryota > Viridiplantae > Streptophyta > Pinopsida > Pinales > Pinaceae > Pinus > Pinus albicaulis. Next base: position 543,362,507 of record CM076570.1, read on the forward strand.
GGACTCCCGAGATTAATTCCATATCATTGGCATCAGACCAACCATCCATCTTCCCTCACAACACATTTCTAGCTTGATCTATGTTATTTTGGCTAGCAGTTGCTGGGAGGGTTATTTGAGCTCATCAAGAGGAGTTATTTCTGAGTAAAAGGATCAGCCTTTTGGTTAGATACAATGTCAGAGGAGGGAATCAATATTTTTTATCTGCTTCAGCCTCATTTTATATTTCTATTTAGTTTCAATGATAAGTCAGATTGTCACATTGTACATTTTCCAACATTCCTAGCAATCTCTCCTAGATTGTCTAGAGATCTTGTATTGGAGCCCATTCTTCTATTGTTGGGAATTTATTTACATATTTCAGAAATATTTCATGTATGTGTATCTATTTGAGCAGCTACTATAATATAGACAACGCTCTCACTACCCTTCGGCATTTTGTGCAGTTGCAACAACTCATGTATTTCATAGTTTGATCATTGGAGATTCATTCCTATAGCTTGAGTGGCTTTTCCCTCAACATATTTCTGTATATTTTAGCTGATATATTAATGAACATGATGGATGTAGTACATTTCATCTTATTTTTCATTCATACTTGAAGAGTTTAATGGTTATGTTCATATATTGTTGTAAGCTCTCTCTTTGAGCATTATTTATGGGATCTAGTTTGGGGAGATCTAAATAACCTATCTAGAGTCATTTCTTTGGGCTCAACTTCTGGAAGAGAAGTGTTTCATGTATTAAAAAAGGTATCCCAAACCCCTTTTAGCTTATTTTTACACTGCCTCTCTTATACAGTGTCTTTGAGGACCATATTGCAGAAATTCCCGAAAAAGGAATATTACAAATAGAAAATAAAAAGCTCATAATGAAATAATATAAACCCAAAGAGGCAGGATTCTCAAAAAATAGTCTATATGTGAGTAAAAAAATAATCAAAACACACTAAAAAATTCAATATATATAAATTCAGAAGGGACAGGGATCTAAAGGACAAAATTTGATGGAAACTCATGGAGAAAATAACAACAAATCAGAGGAAAATTTGTTGTAAAAAGAGGTGGCGAAAGGCAATCTCCAAGAGGGAGACAGAGTGAGCCATAGAGGAAAACCAAAAAAATTCTAAATGAGGTGTTTTTGATGGATAACAAGCCGATCTAAAGTGGATGTGAAGGCGAGGTATCAGATTTGAAAAATGGCTGGAGACTCTGAAATTTCAGACAACCTGCAACAGTAAAAACTCTTCCAGAAAAAGTGGAGGGTACTGAAGCCCTAGGGGGCTAGGTTCCCACTTAATTGAGCAAAATAGAACAAGTACGTGTCCAAAACGGGCAAACATGGAGGTCAGACAACCCTGAACAGAGGCTCATACAAACCGAGAAAAATTTTAGAACAATCCTTGCAGAAAATCCAGGTCGTAGTTTCTAATCTGTTTTCAACAGAGGTCGTAGTTTTTGGGTTGATTCCTGCTTCCTGAATCAATAATAAATAGGTCCAAAAACACACGGAAGTTAGAATTTTTATCGTTTTATGGTTTTATAGGTTAAAAACAACATCAAGAAAAGAAAAAACAAGAGGCTAAAGATAAATCCTAGGGTTTGAAGCAGCTGGATATGCAAGGATCAGAAAAACAATAGAAGTTGTAATCATAAACCCGTGTGGAGTCACCAGTTCTTACTATGAATCTGAATTCCAAGTGTACAAAAAAAACCACTTTAGCTGTGCATAAAAAACATCCCTCATAGAAAATATGGCTGCCAATATCCTTAGATCTAAAGTTAGGTGATCAAGATAAATGCTGCAAAAATCTAGATCTATGCATTAGAAGAAATTAAGCAATAGAAAAAAAACAAGATTTACTCCATCCATCCAATAGACAAGACAAGAATATGTTAGATGAATTTTGTGTTAATGGCACCTGGGAGGAAAACACAGGAGGGTGTTCCCAGTTCTCCTCAATGGGATGGGTTCTTGTAATTCCTCAACACTTCAGATCTAGAATTCCTCTCTCTTGATGGTGTAGAAAACCCAGAAAAAAAATGATAGAAAAATATGACTATGATGGTGGATCAATAGTCAGACCAAAATTATAGATCTAGAGTGATATTTAGGCAACAAAAGGTGGTAAATGAATGGGAAAACCCTTCTATTTATAACAAAATATTGAGTTAGTCTAGATATTGGTTCATAATTAAAATATTATTAACCAAATCAAGATCCAACTTTTATGGAATATTTTATTATATTTTTTGGAGGGAAAAGGAATTTGACTTGGGTAAAATCCCTTTATTTGTAAATAATAAATAAATAAATGATTTATTTATCATTTTAAGGATGTGGTTGAGTAATAATCAAATAAATAATGATTTATTTAACTATTTAAGAGTGATTTAGTCACATTCAACAAAGAATATTATTTAAATAGGGTTTAAATAATTATTCTTAGGAAATAATAAGATAAATAATGTTTTATCTAATTTATTTCCATGTTTTCGGTTAAACATAACCAGGAATATTAATTAAATTGCTATTTAACTAATTATTCCTTGAGGAGAATCAAACAAATGTAGATTTATTTAATATTTCCTCATGGTGTTTCCTGTTTAGACCATAAACAACTTAATAAAGGTGGTTTACTAAGTTATTTTTCATAGTGAATATAATTTTACTTAGGGTAAAATTGGTCATACATGGTGTACCTAGGTCCATCTAATAACAATGGGTTAGATGACCAAAAAATGGTGTAACATTAACCTTAACCTTGACTTTACCCTTAATCTAACCTTAACCTTAACCTAACCTTAACCATAACCCTAACCTTAACCTTAACCCTAACTTTAACCCTAACCTTAACCTTAACCTTAACCTTATCTTAACCTTAACCTCCACTATAACCTAAAATGAACCTTTACCTTAACTATAACCTAACCCTAACCTTGAACAAACCCTTAACATTAACCTTAACCTTAACCTTAACCTTAATCTTAACCTTAACCTTAACCTAACCTTAACCTTAACTATAACTTAACCCTAACCTTACCCTAACCATAAGCTTTACTTAACCTAACCTTAACCTTAACCTTAACCTTAACCTAACCTTAACCTTGACCTTAGCTATAACCTAACCCTAACCTTGACCAAACCCTTAACCTTAACCTAACCTTAACCTTAAACTTAACCATAACCTTAACCTTAACCTTCCCATAACCATAACCTTAACCTTGACCTTACCCTTAACCTTAACCTAACCTTAACCTTACCCTTAACCTTAACCTTGACCTTAACTATAACCTAACCCTAAGCTTGACCAAACCCTTAACATTAACCTTAACCTTAGCTTTACCCTTAACCTTGACCTTACCCTTAACCTTCATTATAACATAAACTTAACCTTACCCTAACCTTAACCTTAACCTTATCTTAACCTTAACCTAACCTTAACATTAACCTTACCCTTAACCTTATCCCTTAACCTTATCCTTAACCTAACTAAACCCTTAACCTTAACCTTACCCTAACCTTACCCTAACCATAACCTTATCTTTATGCTTAACCTTAACCTTAACCTAACTATAACCTTACCCTTAACCTAACTTAACCTTAACCTTGACCTTGACCTTAACCTTAACCTTAACCTTAACCTTAACCTAACTAAACCCGTAACCCTTAACCTTAACCTTAACCTTAACCTTCACCTGAACCTTAACCTTGACTTTACCCTTAACCTAACCTTAACCTTAACTATAACCTAACCCTAACCTTCACCTTAACTTTACCCTTAACCTTGACCTTAACCTTAACCTTAACCTTGAACTTGAACTTAACCTAACCTTAACCTTAATGTTAACCTTAACCTTATCTTACCCTTAACCTAACCTTAACCTTAACTATAACCTAACCCTCACCTTAACCTAACCTTAAACTTAACCTTAACCTTAACCTAACCTTAACCTTCCCCTAACCTTAACCCTAACTTTACCCTTAACTTAACCTTGACTTTAAACTTAACTTAACCTAACCTTAACCTAAACCTTAAAAAAACCCTTAACCTTGACTTTAACCTTAACCATAACGTTAACCTTACCTCACTAAACCCATGACCTTAACCTTGACCTTAACTATAACCTAACCTTAACCTTGACCAAACCTTAACCTTAACCTTAACTTAACCTTAACCTATCTTAACCTTAACTATAACCTAACCCTAACCTTGACCAAACCATAACCTTAACCTTAACTTTACCCTTAACCTTAACCCTGACTTTACCCTTCAACTAACCTTAACCTTAACTATAACCTAACCCTAACCTTGACCTTAACTTTACCCTTAACCTTGACCTTAACCTTAACCTTAACCTTAACCTTGACCTTGACATTAGCCTAACCTTAACCTTAACCTTAACATTATCTTACCCTTAACCTAACCTTAACCTTAATTATAACCTAACCCTCACCTTAACCTAACCTTAACCTTAACTTTAACCTTTACCTAACATTAACCTTAACCAAAACCTTAAATTTACCTTTAACCTAACCTTAACCTTAACCAAAACCTTAACCTTGACTTTAACCTTAACCATAACATTAACCTTAATCTAACCTTAACCTTGACCTTAACTATAACCTAACCCTAACCTTGACCAAACCTTAACCTTAACTTAACCTTAACTATAACCTAACCCTAACCTTGACAAAACTTTAACCTTAACCTTAACTTTACTCTTAACCTAACCTTAAGCTTAACCTTAACCTTGAATTTACCCTTGACCTTAACGTAAACCTAAACCTTAGCCTTAACCTAACCTTAACCTGACTAAACCCGCAACTTGAACCTTAACCTAACCTTAACCTTGACTTTACCCTTAACCTAACCATAACCTTAAACTTGACCTTAAATTTACCCTTAACCTTGACCTTACCCTTAACCTTCACCTTAACCTTAACCTTAACCTGACTAAAACCATAACCGTAACCTTAGCCTGGCTAAAACCATAACCGTAACCTTAACTTTAACCTTAACCTTAACTATAACCTAACCCTAACCTTAACCTTAACCTTAACCTTAACCTTATCTTAACCTTAACCTCACCTTAAACTTAACCTTAACCTAACTATAACTTTACCCTTAACCTTCACCTTGAAATTAACTATAACCTAACCCTAACCTTGATTAAACCCTTAACATTAACCTTAACCTTAACCTTAAGCTTACCTTAACCTAACCTAATATAATATTCTCAAAATTTAGACCTCATCTAAATGGAATGTTATAGTTGATTTTATCTTTAGATAAATTAATAAATGGGTAGGTAGGCCCATTGACAGGAAGAATAACATTCCTCATGTGAAAAGAGGAAAAATAAGTAGCTAAAAGGAGCACATTTAGGTGTGAACAAGGAGTATATCACGTTGATTCAATCATCATTGACCAAATCAACATATGATGTCTAGATACATTGCATCTCCTTGATGAACTGCGTAGATTTGGTGGAGGACAACTTCCATGAGCTTGGAGGAAAATGTGGATGGGACGCAATGAGAAGAGGTTCACTTGCTATATATGGAGAGGATGGAAGCCTTTGAAATTCATGTTATGCTATATTATTATTTGGTCTGTTTATACTTTTGGCTTCCTCTTGTTGTTTAGCAGGGTTGCAGTGCTGTTGAGCACTGGGTGTTCCCAAGTGGGAATCCCACCTCTTCCCTTGAGAGGCCTCTTGGGAGAGTATTGTACTGATTTGTTCCACATCTAGGCTTGAGGCCAAGCATAAATCTTCAGTCACAATGTTATTTCTGCAGCAATGTAATGTTTTTTTGCAGGGTGTTGCAGTGGAAGATTGATCATTCCACTCTCGGGTCTGTTTCTCAATATAGGATACCTTCATTATCTTTAGAGATCAGAAAAGGAGATTTATGAGCTTATTTGATATCTTGGTAGTAGGCCAAAGCACCTTTTTTGTCCTATGGCATAGTCCCTTGCAGGAATTGCGTCCTTTTCCAGAGAGTTGCTACAGCAAGGCTATAGGCCTTGTTTCTAAGCTAGTTTCCTAGGGAAAGGGCCAACCCTTCTCCCGGAAATCTAGAGCAAGGGATTATTATCCCTCTTATACATTATTCAGTCATGTCCATGTAATTTTGCAGTGAAAATTCGTTATTTCTGAGCTGAATAAATCAGATCTGCTCTTTTTGTACATGTGTCTCAAGAAAACCTTGTCGGGTTATCTCTATAATGCAATAAGGAGGCCAGATCTCTATTTTCTTAGAATATTGTGCCATCACTCTCTAGATATATGTTTTTCTATTTTAATATTGTAGAAACCCTCATGGATTAATGTTGTATATGCTTCATTATTTTCTGCATAATCAAATGTCATGGGATTTGGGTGTTTCTAAGACATTGTAAGGTTGGGAGACCTGTTTAGCATATAAAAAGGGATTTATTTCTAATCCCCTTTTGTATGTAAGGTTATTAGTCTGTATTCTAAGGGAGAAAAATATTATTTCCCCTGGTTATAATGCAGTTACCTGGGAATAATGTTTTGGGTGTCTATTTTGCTGCTTTTCCCCACTAGGTGATAGTGTATAAAGGAATACTTTTTTTGATACGTTCATAATCTGATAAAATGGTGTTTAAAGACACACTTTATGAAAAAATTTGCTGCAATACTTTATTTGTGCTCATATATTTCTATAGCTTCACATTTGGAATATCTTAAGATATTCCCAATAGTGTATATTTTCCTTATTTTGGGATATTACAGTGATATCAAAGCTTATTTCTTGGCATAGCCTATGTATTTCAGCCATTATGCCATCTACAGAAGGGTAGATGTACGAAAAATAGATGAATCTATTATGTGGAGGAATAAAGGAAGATAGGCTTACAAAGCTTCTTCCAAGATATATACAGAGCTTTCAAGAAGATATGAAGAAAATAAGAGTGGAGATGTAATCTCCAAGAGAGTTTGGATCTAGAGCTAGATCTATATTTGCACATGGTGAGTGTGAGCATGCAACTAAACTCCATGATTTACAGCGCAGTTAAATGGCCAGATTTATCATGAGATGGATGAGAGGAGGAATAATGCCTAAGAGGAAAACTCTTAGTGATTTGTTTCAGTAGTATGAATCTCAAACTGAAAGGTTTAGAGATCATACCACTTTCCAAACGTTTTGCAAGATCTAGGTGGAGAAGAGAAAGCGGCAAGATATAGATATATTTCTTCTATCTACTTTTTATAGTTTACCTACATGTTCAGCTGGAGCTTGGGTGAAGGAGCTAGAATTCTACTTATGTAAGTACCAAATTTCTGAAAAGGAAGCCATCAGAGTAGCAACACTGCATTTTGGAGGTAAGTCTTATGCATGGTGGATTTTTAAATCTTGTTCTTTAAGAAATGCAAATACTTCCTCTTATGTGAGATTCATTAAAATATTGGTGGGAAGGTTTGATGGGAAACTTCCTAAGACACATGTATTGGAGAAATAAAAACCTAAGAAAACAAAAACCTTGCATGTGATGGAGGAAACTATAAACTTCACTCCACTTCAGAAAACCATGGAAGAAGATGACATCTTTCATCATACATTGTTGGAGGCAAGACCTCTATCTCATATTCCTAAACAAGAGGGCATGGGGATCTCTTTTTCACAAGAGGATCCAAATATTGGAGGGTTTCCCATACACATTGATGAAGGTGAGGGCAAAAACGTTGTCACATCTAGAGCACATCTAGTACCTCATGCAGAGGAAGGAAGAGCACATGCTCCAACAGGAGGGATTCTTGTATCCTTGCAAGAAGTTCCCCAGGATATCATACATGGAGTTCAAAGCACAATCAGTGAGCAACATGATTGTGGAGCTTTGCAGATGGAAGGAGAATGTAGGAAGAAAGGGCAACATAACTTGATGAGAGGAACACACCCTTCTCTATTTTAGAGAGCTAATGAAAAGGGGAGGTGGACTATCCTGCGCTGTGAAGGAAAGGGCAAGGTTGCCCAATCATATGTACAGTCTACTCTTGGTATTGATGTCTCACTACATGGAGGCATTCCACCTAGGAGGCCACTAGATCCAGAATTGATGAGAGACGTCTTTCCTCTTAGTTCACCACTCTTGGATTCCATAGAGGTGAAAATTATGGAGGATGAATTTAGCATGAGGGATGTTAAAGAAGCAGGAAGCAACATGAGGAGAGCTTCACATGCCAGACTACCAGCGCTATCTCTTGGGAGGATTGATCCATATTGGAGGTATCAACTCTTGGTAGATTAATCCAAGGATCTTGGTGCTTGCATGATTCTTGATGACCCTGATGGAGATGATAGATATATGGTGGATTATATGTTCATCTATTCGTATGGAAGATTCTTCTTGACTAGAGCTTCTAAACTCAAGGATAAGCTGCTACATGCAGCACATAAGGAATTATTTTCCATGCATTATGATGCATATCTTTCCTTGGTAGAGGAGTTCATTTGGAGGGCATCCAACATGACATATTTTAGCATATGGAGAGATGCGTAGCTCAGATGGTGATAGAGAGGATGTCACAGCCACTTCCCTACTCTTTGGAGGTGAGGGAAAATTCTCGGTTGAGCCATTATAGCTCAAGATATCAAGTACATGATGGAGGATGTACAATTTCACTTTATGTTTTGTACTTCTTTTCTTTATATGAGCAACACATTGTACCAAGGAGGATTATTCCTTCTTGCATATTGTATGATGATGTACTTGCAGCCTTTTGTAGCATTGAGATTGGATATCTCAATGGTGGTTTGTGGGGGAAGCCACATGATTTTTGGTGTGCACCATTGACACCACTTTGTACTTTCATGTTGCTATCTCGTAAAATGATTGTGGTAGAAAAAAAGTGGTTGGAAAGGCACTTGATATTTTTTGGTTTGATGCAGGCAAAGGATGTATTGCATTGGTTCCTTGTGAGGAATTATGATCCACTTTCCGGTTATCATGTGATAGCTTGTTTTCAATTGTTTTTTCTTCCATATATTGCTGTCGTTTCTATGTTTACGGGAAGCTTTGTTTGGAGAGTGGGATATGAGATCGAGATGCCCATTTGGGGTACGATTCTCCCTACTATTCATGTTGTATTCTTTAGGAGGAGAAATGGGAAAACCATGATTGCCACATCACAACTCTTTTCTTCATATGGAGTGATCCATTTGAAGAACTTGAGTACTTGGAGGAGGCACCTCATGGCTATATTATTTGATGGGGTAGATTGGGCCATTCTTGGAGGCCATATTGTTTCAGCCCAAAGACATAAAAAACCCCACACTGATCATAGATGGAGAGAGAAACAAATGAAGGGAGGAAAACTAATCTCTCCATGCAGCCCCACTACATTGCACAAATAAGGGGTTGATGATTATTTTGATGAGCTACCTAGAATGGCTCATTTCATTTGGATCATAGCATGGGTGATGGAATCACTCATTGGGAATAAGATTCCCCATGTTGGTAATCACTCATACCTTGAGGAGGCCATTGAAAAATAAGGATATTTTCCACTTGCACCTTCCACTTTCTCATGTTTTTACACACTTGGAAGGATTTGTTGTTGAGATATCGTGGGATCTATTGACGAGGAGGCCACAAGAAGAGGAAGGGAGAAATTTTCCTCTACCTTTGCATTTTATTGAGGACAAGAAAAATTTTGGAGGGGGAGGAATGTAATATTTCCAAAATTTAGACCTCATCTAAATGGAATATTATAGTTGATTTTATCTTTAGATAAATGAATAAATGGGTAGGGAGGCCTATTGACAAGAAGAATAACATTCCTCATGTGAAAAGAGGAAGAATAAGTAGCTAAAAGGAGCACATTTAGGTGTGAACAAGGAGGATATCATGTTTATTCAGTCATCTTTGACCAAATCAACATATGTTGTCTAGATAAATTTCATCTCCTTGATGAACTGCAAAGATTTGGTGGAGGACAACTTGCATGAGCTTGGAGGAAAATGTGGATGGGACCCAATGAGAAGAGGTTCACTTGCTATATATGGAGAGGATGGGAGCCTTTGACATTCATGTTATTTTATATTATTATTTGGTCTGTTTAGACTTTCCCTCTTGTTGTTTAGCAGGGTTGCAGTGATGTTGAGCACCGGATGTTCCCGAGTGGGAATCCCACCTCCTCCCTTGAGAGACCTCTTGGGAGAGTATTGTCCTGATTTTTTCCACATCCAGGCTTGAGGCCAAGAAATAATATTTAGTCATAGTTTTATTTCTATAGTATTGTGATTTTTTGTTGCAGGGTGTTGCAGTGGAAGATTGATCATTCCACTCCCGGGTTTGTTTCTCAGTAGAGGGTGTCTTCCTTCTCTTGAGAGATCAGCAAAGGAGATTTCTAAGATTATTTCATATCTTGGAAAAAGGCCAAAGCACCTCTACTCTCCTACATCATAGTCCCTTGCAGGAACTGCGTCCTTTTCCAAAGAGTTGTTGCAGCAAGGTTATAGGGCTTGCTTCCGAGCTAGTTTCCTAGGGAAAGGGCCAACCCTTCTCCCGAAAATCTAGAGAAAAGGATTATTATCCCTCTTATACATTATTTAGTCATGTCCATGTAATTTTGTAGTGAAACTGCATTATTTTTTAGCTAAATAAATTAGATCTTCTCTTTTTTTACATGTGTCTCAAGAAACCCTTGCCGGGTTATCTCTATAATGCAATAAAGAGGCTAGATCTCTGTTTTCTTAGCATATTGTGCCATAACTCTCCAGATATATGTTTTTATATTGTAATACTGTATAAAACCTTATGTATTAATGCTGTACATGCTTATTATTTTCTGCATAATCAAATGTCATGGGATTTGTGTGTTTCTAAGACATTGTAAGGCCGGGAGACCTGTTTAACATATCAAAAGGGATTTCTTTATGATCCCATTTTGTATGTAAGGTTATTAGTCTATATTTTAAGGGATAAAACAATTATTTCCACTAGTTATAACGCATTTACCTTGGAATAACGGTTTTGAGGGTCTATTCTGCTGCTTTTCCCCACTAGGTGATAGTGTATAAAGGCATACTTTTGCTGATATGTTCATAATATAATAAAAGGGTGTTTAAAGACACATTTTATGAAATTATTTTCTGTAGTACTTTATTTATTCTCATATATTTCTATAGCTCCAAATTTGGAATATCTTAAGATATTCCCAATAGTGTAGATTTTTCTTATTTTGGGATATTACACCTAACCTTAACCTTAACCTTACCCTTAACCTTAAACATAACCTTGACCTTAACTATAGCCTAACCCTAACCTTGACCACACACTTAACCTTAACCTTAACCTTAACCTTAAGTTTACCCTTAACTTTCCCCTAACCTTAACCCTAATCTTAAATTTAACCTAACCTTAACCATAACCTTAACGTTAACTTTACCCTTAACCTAAAATTAACCTTACCCTAACCATACTAAAATCATAACCTTAACCTTAAATTTACCTTAACCTTGACTTTACCCTTAACCTAACCTTAACCTTAACCTAACCGTAACTTTGACCAAACCCTTAACCTTCACCTTAACCTGAATAAACCCTTAACATTGACCTAACCGTAACCTTAACCTTACCTTAACCTAACTTAACCTTGACCTAACTATAACCGTAACCTTACCTTAACCTCCCTAACCATAACCTTAACCTTAACCATAACCTTAAAATTAACCTTGACTTTATTCTTAACGTTACCCTTGACCTTCACTATAACTTAACCTTAACCTTAACCTTAACCATACCTTAAATATAACCTAACCCTAACCTTGACCAAACACTTAACCTTAAACTTAACCTGAATAAACCTGTAACCTTAACCTTAACCTTACTGTTAACCTTAACTATAACCTAACCCTAACCTAACATTAACTATAACCTAACATTAATGTTAACCTTACCCTTAACCTTAACCAAACCCTTAACCTTAACCTTAACTTGAACCTTAACACTAACCTTAACCCTAGGGTAAGGTTAATTTTAAGGTTAAGATTAAGGTTAAGGTTAAAGTTAAGGTTAAGGTTATGGTTATGGGAAGGTTAAGGTCTTAGTCAGGTTAAGCTTCAAGTTAAGGTTTCAGTTAAGTTAAGGTAAGGTTAAGGTAACCTTGACTTTACCCTTAACCTAACCTTAACCTAACCCTAACCTTGACGAAAACCTTAACCTTAACTATAACCTAACCTTAACCTTAACCTTCCCATAACCATAACGTTAACCTTGACATTACCCTTAACCTAACCTTGACCTTAACCTTAACCTAACCCTAAACTTGACCAAACTCTTAAACTTAACTACAACCTAACCTTAACCTTAACCAAACCCTAACCTTACCTTAACCATAACATTAACCTCGATCTTAACTATAACCTAACCCTATCCTTGACCAAACCCTTAACCTTCACCTTAACCTTAACCTTAACCTTGACCTTAACTATAACCTTAACCTGACTAAACCTGTGACCTTAACCTTGACCTTACCTTGACCTTAACTATAACCTAACCCTAACCTTGACCAAACCCTTAACCTTACCCTTAACGTTAACCTGACTAAACCCTTAACCTAACCTTAAACTTAACCCTACCCTTAACCTCCACCTTAACCTTAACTTTACCCTTAACTGTGAATTTAACCTTAACCTTCCACCATAACTCTAACCTTGAACAAACCCTTAACCTTAACCTTAACATTAACCTGAAAAAACTCGTAACCTTAACCTAACTTAACCTTAACCTTGACCTTGACCTTAACCTTAAACTTACCCTAACCTTAACCTTAACCTTAACCTTAACCTAACCTTGACCATCCCCTAACCTTAACCCTAACCTTAACCGTAACCTTAACCTTAACTTTACCCTTAACCTAACCTTAACCTTAACTTTAACCTTAACTTAACCTAACTTTAACCTTAACCTTAACTTTAATCTTAACCTTATCTTAACCTTAACCTAACCTTAACCTTAACCTTAACGTTCACATATCCTTAATCTTAACCTAACCTTAACCTTCACCTTATCCTTAACCTTCCCATAACCTTAACCTTACCGTTAACCTTTACCTTAACCTAACGTTAACTTTAACCTTAACCTTAACCCAACCTTAACCTTATCTTATCCTAACATTAACCTTAACCTTCCCATAACCTTAACCTCTACCTAACCTTAACCTTAACCTTAACCTTACCTTAACCTAACTTTAACCTTAACCTTCCCATAACCTTAACCTTTACCTAACTCTAACCTTAAACTTAACTTTAACCTGACTAAACCCATAACCTTAACCTTAATGTAACTAAACCCGTAACCTTAACTTAACCTTTAACCTTACCCTAACCTTAACCATAACCTTAACCTTAACCTTAACTTTACCCTCAACCTAACTCTAACCTTAACTACAACATTAACCTTGAATTTACCGTTAACGTAGCCTTATCCTTACCCTTAACCTTAACCTTCCCATAACCATAACCTTAACCTTAACCTTTAACTTACCCTTAACCTTAACCTTAACCTTACCCCCTTAACCTTAACATTAACATTAACCTTCACCTTAACCTTAACCTTGACATTACCCTTAATCTAACCTTAACCTTAACTATAACCTAACCCTAAACTTGACCTTAAGTTAACCCTTAACCTTGAACAAACCCTTAACCTTAACTTTGACCTTACCCTTAACATTACCTTAACCTTAACCTAACCTTAACCTTTACCTAACGTTAACCATAGCCTAACCTTGACTTTAACTATAACGTAACCCTAACCTTGACCTAACCTTAGCCTTAACCTTAACCTTAATCTTAACTTTACCCTTAACTTAACCTTAAACTTAACTTTAACTATAACCTTACCCTTAACCTTGACCTTAACCTTAACTTTAATTATAACCGAACCCTAACCTTGACCAAACCTTAACCTTAACCTTAACTTAACCTAACCTTAACTTTAACCTTAACTGTAACCTTAACCTTAACCTTACCCTTAAACTACCCTTAACCTTGACTTTACCCTTAACATAAGCTTGACCTTGACTTTAACCTTACTAAACCTGTACCCTTAACCTTTTCTTAACCTTACCTTAACCTGACCAAACCTTAACCTTGACCTTAACCTTAACTTTACCCTTAACCTTCACTATAACCTAATGTTAACCTTAACCTTAACCTAACCTTAACCTTAACCTTAACCCTAACCTTAACCTAAACTTAACCATCCCCTAACTTTAACGTTAACCTTCACCCTAAACTTAACCTTAACCTTATCTTAACCTTAAACTTAACGTTAACCTATCCTTAACCTTAACCTTAAACTTCCCATAACCTTAACCTTGACCTAACCATAGCCTTTGTTGTCAATCCTAGAGACAGCCTTGAGTTATGAAAGACCAGTGCCTAGGACATCTTAAAAATTAGAGAGCAAAAGGAATATAATATAGCAGGAATAACTAGCAAGACTGAGCTCTCATGCTATTTCTTTCAGGAAGTTTAACATGAATGGGACCAAGACTTTCAGAAGTTGGGTGCATGAAAAGGTATGTTGCAGAAACAAGGTGTAGAACTCTTACGCAAAGGCATCAGACAATTTAAAGACAGTTCACGGTAAAGGGGGTCAGTTTAACAATACTTCACAGAGATAAGTAATATGAAAATGTTCATTGTGTAAGAAGAAATGAGAGAATACTAGTTGTCACATAGAAAATATCCGGACACACATATCACCATGTAATGGGCTTATTTATTTAAGAATCCATTCACAATAGTAGCGTATTCGAAAATAACATCACATTGAAGCCAATATAGCAGAAGTATGGATGTTGTGAGAATGGAACAATATATCATGCATGAGCTATATTTAAAGCGCTAGACTGATTCCAACATAAGTATCAGCTAGGATAATTTCACATTAAAATCAATGAGTTGCTCGCATTCCAAAACATGATACAGGAAAAACGGATTAGATAAGACAAACAATTGATCGACACATAAAGGAGAAGTTACGTTCTATTAAATATCAAAGACTGGAATCTTCCTTACATATAAAAATTCTCTTCATTGAAACCCAACAGGCTCTGAACCTTCATGCAAGAGTTAAAAAAACATGCATACAAAATCCTCTTACAGCATAATTTTCTGATAAAATATGGAACCCTGTGTTCTCTTCTGTTCTTGTTGATATAGGAACTTCTCTACATGGGCGAGAAGATATTTTGGGAAAATATCTTCCTCGCATGCTATGAATTTGTTAGAAGTCGTTCTCAAAGTAACAGAAATCATGTTGATGAATAAAAACCTCTCATCCTTTTCTGTTAGGCGCTCGGCCATTTTAAAACCAAAATTGTATAACAGTCTAAGTAAAAGTAAATTGCTATGGTGAAATATAAATTCCACCTGAATCTTGAAAAATACTAACTAAGGTAAAAAGTAAAAATGCCGCGAGGGCCGAATCATGAAATAATAATGCATCATTTTTTAGAAGGCATCGAGGCTGTTGCTAATACTGGTGGCGGCACATTTGCAGATGAACTGGAAATTTGGCTGACAAACTAGGTGCACCTCTGCTGACTATCCGCGGCAGGCTCAGGCATCACTGCAAATCTTTCTACCCTAATGAAGGCCTCAGCGATATCACTCAGATTTGCCTCGGTAGGAATTTTATGTTTTAACAAGTGAAGGAGGGAAAACTCTGGGCAGAGTGATGCAACAATGGTTTTGGCCTTTAGCCGGGCAGTTTTATCTGACAGGACATTTGTCCGGTCCCTTTCTTTCTTTAGGCATGTTTCATATTCCGGTAATGATCACAGCATGGAAGGGGTGGTGGAGTTCCAGCACGTCGGAAGCCCTGTTGTCGTAATTTCGGCCCAAACCACATCAAACCGGTCCACTTTGTATACCAACTGCTATAAGGCCTTCGAAGCCGCGACGCAAGCTGATTCCTTAACAATGATTTTCTAGCATTCGAAGGCTTCCTTATGCCGGCTGACTATGCCATGCTGCTCTACTTCGTTAGCTCTCATCCTTTTCAAGAATGACACATATACCTCGGCGCGCTGAGCTTTGTTGACCAAATCGAGATCCCCTTCCTGAAATCTCCTCTTGAGATAGAGTAATGAAGATTTCATCTCCTCGATGACTTTCAGAAACTCCCATTGCTCTGTTACAGCTGAAATGATCTTAGACCAAATAATCTTTCTACCATCCCTAAGAGTGAGGCTACCTTTTAGGCGTGCGTTGAGATCGTTTATGCTCTTCTGCTGGTCAGCCCTTGTTTTCTTTTCCTGTTCAATCTCTTTCTGCAATGCTTCTATTTTTCTAGTATTCTCTGACAGGGATTTTTCCAAATCCATGATCCTTTGCCTTGCGGTGGAAGCCTGTTTCTCGAGTATATCATTTGTAGCTTTTGCTGCGTTCATCTTCTCTGAAATTGAACTCGTCTCAGGTTGTGTTGTTGCAGGTGCACAGCTGTGAGTGTCCCAATTGTTTTGTAGCTCTGATAACCTACTCTGAAGGGTAGTGATTGTTCCTGCCAATTTCTCCTTCTCTTCTCTTTCTTTTGACAATGTGCCGGCCAATTCCATTTTTTCTTTCTCTACTTGTGCGAATTCAACTATCTGCACATGCTGGGAGGCCGGTATGTGGGATTTTCTTTTCAATGAGGCAACTTCCTTCTGTAATTAGTCTATTAAAAATCCCTGTGGGTTTGCTTCCCCGGTCTCTTTCCCTTTGATTTGATCCCAGAGGCCACGTATTTGATTTTCCAGGGCGCGGGTACTTTCTTGTTCATTCTGCAGGGTAGTCCTCACCTGTTCATGTTTCTTCTCAAGTTTTCTCAGTGCAATGGTAACCCGCATTACCTCATCCTTCAGCATATCGCCTACAACCTGAAACAGGTTACACATATCGGTTGCTGGCACCTTGGTCATGTTAATTGCATGCTCGAGCACCCAGTAGCTAGTGGCACCTGTATCAGGGTCCAAGATGGCTTTAGCCATAGACAATACTAGGTGTTCAGTATCCACATTCATGGTTGTGGAAATCCTGGTGTGATATTTCTCTACATACCCTTCCAGCTCGGCTTTGTATTTATCTCTGATTATCCTATTTTTCTTGATCCTTTCAGCTGCCACTGGTGAAGTATAGTCTCCAATGGCCTTTGAGACCTCAGTGAACTTGGAGGAGGTTGTTTTGTCTCTCAACACTTTGATTCCGGCCTTGCTGCTGTCAAGTTGCGCATATGGTGTGAACGGTCCAAGAAGTTGTTCTTCCCCTATAACTTTGGCCTCACTTGAGACTGTTTTCTGCTTTTTACGAGCAGCAGAACCTGCTCCTGAAGGACCCAATTCTTCTTCTTGGCCTTTATTGATGCCTTCCTCTTCCCCTATGGCAGACAAATTTGTCTCCATCTGCGAAATCAAAGGCCAAATTTCCATGTTAGCCTTCCACTCTATAAACGGTCTTGATTCATGTACATAAGGGGCGGACCTATTCCTCTTTCTTCTGTTTGAAATTATCTCCCGAGGATCATAGGCCCAAGCCTTCCCCTGTCTTATGTCCATGCCCTGCAACAGCTTCTTGACAATGGGAAGGGTGAGTCTCGAATTCACGACGAACAGGCCGATAGTGGTAGGAAGCCTAAGTATGTAACCTTTCTTGACGGGAACAAAATGGAGCTGGTCAGCCTTGAGGGCTTGCCAAATATACTCCAGAGCATAAAATCGTCGAGCGGGAAACACGGGTAGTAGGTAAGGGGCGACCTCGGCTCCATAGACTCGAATTTCAGTATAATTATCAGAGAGATACCAATCCCCGGTGCTCTGGGTTTTACCAGCTTGCAGCCAGTTCTTCATTTCAAGAAAAACCCTAGGTGATGGCGAATCATGAATGATGGTGTAAGCGATGGACATGAAATCGTTTAGGAAACTTGAATAACCCACCCCTTTTGGCAATTGGCGCACTGCAAAGTTCCAGTCAAAAACAGGTCGGGGCTGAGAATTGACCTCGTATACCCTATCCATGCCCAAACCCTTGAACTTATCAGCATGCTGATACAATAAAAGATAGAAAACCATTGAACAAAAATGAAAGTGACTGGTTTCTGAAAGCTCTTGGAACTGGGTGTGAATATTGGTAGATAAGTAACCCGGGATATCTAGGACGACCCCCTTCTGAGACATTAACCACAGAAAGAAAACACATACTTTGGAAGTTTCCCCCAACCTGCCTACACCTAAAATACCCGTAATGAGAGCGAGGATGGGTTGCACTTCTTCCTTAAACAAGTTTAATGGGAGGAGTTCCGCACCAGGAAGGGAAGTAGCCTGGCTACTGGTGATAGAAGCAATGAAGCTTTTTTGATGCTCCCATGGAAATTTGGTAAACTGGGAGGTTAAAGTTGTTTCGCTGAAAGCAGTGTAGGTGGAGATAGTGGGAAAACAGAGGGCTTGCCTGATGATGTCGGGCAAAAGGGAGAAAATCCTATTTTCCTGAGTTGAGGTAAACGTGCCTCGGTTTTCATCGTAGGCATCTCTAAGCCAGCAGATAGACTCGACCACCGGGAAGACTGGGGGATAATCTGATGGTAAAATCCTGATACAACCACCCGATATCGATCCCTATTATGGACATGTCACGTAAAAAGCTCAGGTCTTATACTACTAATGGGGAAAGGGTATTAGTGATCGCATATTCCAGCTTGCTGGTCGATGAAAGGCTCGAACCCGGGAGGGTTTCTGGTTTCTCGAACCTGGGGAGTCTCTGGTTTGTTTTTCTGGGGTGTGCCCCTTCCCATGACTGACATATGAAATTTGAAAAGAAAAACAAAAGGGAAACAAAAGGAATGTAAGGGACGGAGTACCTGTACAGTAGGTAAATTTTCTTGGGAAAGCGACGCAGGGGGTACTCTGGTGATGATTGGGTATCCCTGGTACTTGTTCCCGCTTAGTATATACTGTAACTGGAAGACCTGTGACTCTTACTGCAGTAAAATATGACAAACTACTGTCTAAGACTGGTAATTCTGAGGCGAAAAGGCGTAGAGGTGAAATAGGCAGGGTAAGTGTCGTAAGGACACTGACAATGGGGCACGCAGCATGTAGGGATTAGGCGTGAGTTGGGGATAGGTGAACACTACGTGTCGGGTTTAATACTGGTACGGACCTCAGTACCAGCTTATCTAGAAACTTACCTTACCTCTCTGCCGCATACACCATATGATTCTTTGAAACATATCATTCGCAAAGCAAATTAAATACATAACCTACCAGTCGTAAGGGCCCACATTGTGTTCTGCCACGTCACCATAACTCTGCGCTTTGCTCTTGCCACTTCATTCTGGCCTTGGGTCCCCACCATGTCAAGTTATTGCAACTCTGCGAGGGTATGGGTCTCTTCCCTCTCTCGCTGCTCGACCCCAGCGAAAATTCCCACTAGCAGTATTCCCTTGTGTACATATTCGTAAAGCAACAATTCTTTCAATATCTTCGTTCTGCGCTCTTCATACCACATCTTTGCACTTTTTCTTTTTTTTGAATTTCCGTTATCCTTTTTACTTTATACCTCAACCCTTTCGTATTACTTCTGCCTCTAGCTTTTAGGCACGTGACTTTTCCTACCTTGTTTCACTTCGACCAACTCTTCAAATATTTCACCATTTGATATAATGTTCGATACATGATTTATCAACATTTAATCAATCAATGGCTTATTTTAAACGTTGATCAACATTGGCTCCACCTGGGGATGACACATTCATCCTTGAATGTGTCGAGAACTACACAGACCACCTATTTTCCTTCTGTGAATGCCATTTCTCATCCCTTTCGACTTTTACTGTTCTCTTCATGATTCATCAATCAAACACACATTATTCAAACGACGCTTAAAACAAAAAATAATATACAATATGATACATCAGGCTTTCTCAGCCTGGATCAGTACTGGAAATAAGGCTTGAGGAATTAACCATTAACAGGGGCGTCCAACAAATCTCCCTGCAAATTCTCCAACCTAAAAGTATTGTTGCCACCTTGTTCTGTGATTTTGAAAGAGCCAAACCAGAGGGGATCAAATTTTCCGTGTTTCCTTTTATCTACCCTTCGAATGTCCCATCTGAGCACCAGATCTCCCACCTGTAACTTTCTGTCTTTGGCATGTTGGTCAAAAAGATCCTTCATTTTCTCCTGATATTCAATCAGCTTCTGACTCACCTAATTTCGTGTTTCTTCTAGCTCCACCAACTGATTAATCCTCCTAGTTACATCATCAGGCTCTTCTTGACTTTCTTGCATGAACCGAGCTACTGGTAGAGCCAGCTGCACAGGAAAAACTACTGCCCTCCCATAAACTAATTCGTATGGGGACTTCCCAGTTGCCCTCTTGCTAGTAATTCGGTTTGCCCACAGAGCGAATTTTAGCTGAGAATCCCAATTCTTCTGATTCTCGTTGATAGTCTTCTTTAGTGATCGGAACAGAGTTTTATTTGAAGACTATGCAAGGTCGTTCCCTTGGGGGTAGTAGGCCGTAGAGTGACACAGTGAAATATTATACTGTTGGAAAAAGTTGACAAATTTTGTGGATTTAAAGGCTTGTGCTTTGTCAGTTACTATCTTAGCAGGACAACCAAATATGGATATGATATCTTCCTCCATGAATTTTACTACCATAGCATCAGTTGCATTCCTAGCAGGTATAGCTTCCACCCATTTTGTAAAATAGTCTGTGGTTGTTAATATCCATTTATGCTGACCACTGGATGGGGGGTGTATTTCTCCAATGAATTCAATTCCCCACCGCTGGAATGGCTCATCTACATGGACAGGTATCATGGGGAGAGGCGCGAGCTTCTGTCTCTCTGTGAACCTTTGGCACTTCTCACAGGCTCTAACTCAAGTGAACACGTCTCCAAATAGTTTAGGCCAAAAAAAAACCAGCCTTCAGAATCTTGTGAGCAGTAGCCCTCCAACTGTAATGGCCCCCATAGATTCCCTCGTGAAACCCAACCATTATACTCTCCACCTCTTCTTCCGTAAGACATAGGAGTAGGATACCGGAGGGGTCTCGCCAATACAACCGACCATTCGCAATGACATACTTTTGTGACCTCAACCTCAGTGATATTTACTTAGTTTTGTCACAACTGGGTGGCCAACTGAGGGTTAGAAGGTACTCTACCATCTCTTTGTACCATGGGAAAATAAGGTACTTCATATTTATCTTCTGGGAGGCTATTTCTATTCTCTGTGCTTCCTCCTTTGCCCCAGAATCTTCGTTTGCTATCATAGACAAATTGATACCCAAGGCCTGACAATTTGATTCAGACAGGATCTTGGCTAAACCTTGCCCCTTGGTTAATTTTGTAGGATGGATATCTAACTCATATTCCTGTATTTTGGCTATCCATCTTCCTCTTTTTCCTTCACTGTCCCCCTGGATAATAATGTCTTTAAGAGCTGCTGTAGGAACAAATGTAGTGACATGGGACTGCAAAACATATATACAGAAAGCTTTTAGGGATTTCACCAGGGCGTATGCTTGCTTCTCCAATATGTTATATTTCAGTTCAGCGTCCTGAAGCACCTAACTGAAAAAGGCAATAGACTGTTCATACCCCTCTTCGTTTTTCTGCAACAAAACTCCATATACTGTATGAGGGGATGCAAAGGAGAAGATCATAAACGGTTTGGCATAATCGGGCCCGGCTAATATAGGGGCTTCAGCAAATGCATTTTTAATTCTGGCAAAGGCTTCTCTTGACTCTGGTGACCATTTCACCTCATTATTCTTCTTTAGCATATCAGTTATGTGCCTAACTATCTCAGCATAGTTAGGGATGAACCTCCTTAGGAATTTTATACGTCCTAGGAACACCTGAACTTCCTTTCTGTTTCTCGGCAGAGCAATTCCATTTATGAATTCCACTCTTTTAGGGTCTATCTTTACTGCATCTTTGGTTACAATGTGTCCCAAAAGCTTGCCCTCTTCTAGTGCAAACAAAGACTTCTGTGGGTTAAGGGAGAGGCCATACTTTCTACACTTCTCAAAGGTTCTGCACAGGTGCTCTATGTGCTCTGCATCATCCTTTGAAAACACAGTAATGTCGTCCAGGTATACCACCATGAACTGGTCCTGTTCTCCAATAAAATCAATATCCATGGCCCTTTGAAAAGTGGCCCCTGCGTTAATCAGCCCAAAATGCATCCTGGCATACATAAACATCCCCTATGGAGTGGTGAAGGTCGTCTTCTTTTGATCTTCTGGCAGTATAGCCACTTGATTGTAACCAGATAACCCATCCATCATCGACATCCGAGAAGCCCCTACCACTTTCTGCAATATGTGATCCATATTGGGCAGTGGGTAATTATATTTTAATGATGCCTTGTTCAGGTTCCTAAAATCAACACATAGTCATATTTCTCCATTCTTCTTGAGTGCAGGGACTAAATTTTCTACCCACTCAGAGTACCTCAATGGTACAATGATTTTATCCTTCAGTAGTTTCTAAATTTATTTCTCAATAGAAGGTAGCAATAATGGGTTTATCTGTCTAAGCTTTTTCTTATGTGGTTTTGCATCTCCCTTCAGTGGAATCTTATGCTGCATAATGCTAACATCGAAGGTTTTTAGATCTTGATAAGACCAGGAAAACACATCTTTATAGGACTAAAATAACTTCTGATACAACTATTTATATTCTTTCGGGACCTTCTTAGACAGCTTCACGATTTTAGGATCAGCCTCAGTGCCTAGATTCAGGTCCTCCACCTGATTCCCCTCTACAACTTTGTTTGGCTGTAATGGAACATTATTCTTGTTAAAAAACCTTTCTAAGGGTACTAATCCTCGGGGGATAATGTTTCCTTTCAATTGCAGGGATTTGTGGCCAACTACCCTTTCTTCCCATTTATCTCCTGAAGTGTCTTCAGTCTCCTCTTCTTAAAAAATGCCAATCTCCATGTTGGAGAACTCCCCAATTGTTTCCAAGAATCTCTTGAATTGCTCATCATATTCAAATACTTTCCAGTGTTTGATATTGTCTGGGATTGATGGCCTATAATGTACCTCAATCTCATATCTCAAGAGAGGGTTCTGAGGTGGCCGAAAAGTACTGACAGCCACTGCTAAGGAGTCTGCCATTCTATTTTGCTCTCGGGGCATGAAATGGATATTAAATTCCAAGAAGAATTTCTCCACCAGATCCCAAACTTCATTCCTATAGGCTGTCAGCCTGGGATGTTTAGCTTGGCACCGATTTCTCACCTGCCTGACTACTAGTTCTGAATCTCCTAGAACTTTTAAACTTTGTATGTTCATACTCCTGGCTATCTACAACCCTAGTAGGAGCGCTTCATATTCAGCCACATTATTTGTGGCTTCATACTCCAGCTTGAAATATAGAGGCACCAATATACCCGCAGGCAAAATCAATAACACCCTAGCTCCATTTCATTCCCTAGAGTTGGCCCCGTCGAAGTGAAGTGTCCAGATTTCTGCTTCATGACTTTCTATGAACTGTTCTGTCTTGATCTGGAAAAATTATGGTTCATGTGCATACTCCTGATCTTCCTCCAGCATTAAACATGAGAAATCCCCCTCCCTGCTATAAATCAGAGAATTAAGTGAATCATCTATCTTAGTAACTATCTTGACAAATTTGGTTTCCCGGTACAGCCTCCTCTCTTGGCCACCAAATACAGGGATAATGGCATAGGTCAGATCTAGCTTGATCGATCCCCTAATTTTGGTTCCCCAACATCTTGACAGTAACATGCCAAAACGAGCTGGAATGTCAGCCACCACTATATCCATTACTACACTTTTTGCTGGGATCTGAGCCAGGTTAACCACCAAGTCTTTAATCATGCCCAAGCACTTAACTCTTTTGGAGTCAAATGAGTAAGGGTCTTTGTACGGGTGGGTGATCTGTAGTCCTAGTTGCTCCATGACCGAGAGGGGTAAAATATTATGAGAGGCTCCTAAATCTAACATGTAGTTATGCAGCAGTAGGTCATGTATTACTAAAGACACATAAAATGGGGGAGTGGCAGCATCTAATTCTTCAACATGTGGGTCGAAAACAACCATAGACCTTTCTTCCTGAAGTTTTAGGTTGTCTGGAATGTTCATTACCTCAGGATGGAGCATAAAGGACGTGACCTGGGAGTGATATGCGGGTTGTTTTAACAACTCAGTCAAGGTGACTGGGCTTTTTACCTTCTCAAGCTCCTTTTGTAAGTTGAAAGCAGAGGAAGACTTATCTATTGGCACCTCTTTTGGTTCTTTATCTTTGGAGTCTGCTTTATGTAGGGAAGGTTTGACTTATTTTAAGGTTGGTTTGACATTAGGGGATGTAGGCCCTTGCAAGGATGAAGGAATTTGATCAACAGACTGTAAAGATTGATTAAGAGGCCTATTACCTTTGTCTGGGGTTTTTTGATGAGTGACCTCCTTCTGTGCAGGTGCCTCTTCTTGAGGTATGTCCTCCTCTTGATCCTAAGTGTGATTTCTCTTTCTGGAGGACCTAATGTCATATCTTCTATCGAACTAGGCTTGCATGAAATCAACGAACTGCTTGCAGTAGTCATCAATCTCAGGATCTTCGGTATCTTCATTAGCTTTCACTTCTGAGTGTGCTTGCACCTCCACTTCGTCACTTCCACGTATAGGACATTCGATGTCATTACTATTTGAGAAAACAAGGCATGCCTCCTCTTGCTCATAAGCAGTGTCTTCAGTAGAACCCTCTACTTGCCCCTCCAAGTATAGAGGATGTGGTACCTGATATTGCTGCTCCTTCTGTCCCCTTTGCAGTATCTGCAAGGGTGGCTTTCTGTATTGAGGGTTAAAGCCCCTGTTGGGAGAATTTTGGAAATTCTTGGAGGATGAGTTCTTTGCCTCCATTTCAAGCTTTACTAGCTTGCTTGACAGATTCTTGATCATCTTGTTCATTTCTTCAATCCTATCATTAGCTAAATCTCTATCTTGGCTCGAGGTGGACACCTCCTCCCTTCCTCTTCTTCTCGTATCCTGTTCAGATATTCCCTTGGATTTACTCGTGGAGGAAAATTTTTCCTCAAGCTCCAGTCCATCAGTCTGAGCATCATCCAGTGTGGCTGGCTTTCTTTCTCTCAGAGAGAAGCCAAATTCTAAGTCAAAAGCTACGACAAACACAACCTTGGCAGCGGTCTGGTGCGGTTTCATTTCTGTGGGAAGGCTCAGGTACAACTTGTTAAATCTCTTAATAAATTCGCCCACTCCTTCATTGTGTCTTTTCTTGAGCGTATTAAACTCAGTAAGACAGTGTCCGTGGTCTTTCTTCTCTCCCCATTTTCTGAGGAAAGTGTCTTCCATAGCTTCCCATGTATTTGCAAAATGGTCTCCCAACGTCTTGAACCATTTTCTAGCTTCACCATCAAGGGATTGCACAAATATTATTAGGACTATGTCCAGATGTTCCACACTAAAGTTTTTTGCAAAAGCACAGAAGACCTCAAGGTGTTTTTGAGCATCAATCTCGTTTTCTCCATTGAAGCGGGGTAGGATCTTTAGATAGTCCTGCGGCATATCGTTTAGAACTTGAGGTAATGCCAGGGGAGCATATTTATTTAGCAAGAAACCCAGAACGTTGGCCATTGGAGGAGGAGGTGGAGGTAAAAAAAGGGCTTGGTGAGTAAGTGGGGGAGGAGGTGGAAGTGAGGTGTGGATGATGATAGGAATATAGTGAACAACAGCTTGGGATGATGGGGACAAGGGTGGAGTATTAACAACAGATATCTTTGTGACTTCTTTAACTTCTTTAGCCTCTAGAGTGGGATGAAATGTATAACAGGTGGTATCTATTGACTCGGCCTCATCCTTAACTTGGATGTTTCCCGGGGGTAAATAGTCTTAGTAATAACTGGTTTCACCCAGAGCGGAGTCGAAATCTTGCAATAATGCAACCTAAGAAGAGGAAGAAGGAATGTCTTCTAGAGAGAATTATGGGATCTCAGTATGAAAAAATTTTCTATCCCTCCAACCTCTTCTATGTAAAATTCTCTCTAGGTCAGACATAGAGGGTGTCTTTGGCTGAGAAGTATCTGACCTAAGGTGTGGCTTCCGAGGAGCCAGGACTGCAAATAGATTTATCAGGGAAACGGGTGTGGAGTCGCCAAGGTGAGGAGTATACAACTCTCAAATCTCCATGCTCATCTAACTGAAGAGTGAAAATGGTTTGTCAAGGCCCAGGGATTTTGAATTTTCTCAACTTCGTTCCCTGGCAATGGCGCCAAAAAGATGTTGTCAATCCTAGAGACAGCCTTGTGTTGTGAAAGACCAGTGCCTAGGACATCTTAAAAATAAGAGAGAAAAAGGAATATAATATAGCAGGAATAACTAGCAGGACCAAGCTCTCATGCTATTTATTTCAGGAAGTTTAACTTGAATGGGACCAAGACTTTCAGAAGTTGGGTGCATGTAAAGGTATGTTGTAGAAACAAGGTGTAGAACTCTTACGTAAAGGCATCAGGAAATTTAAAGACAGTTCATGGTAAAGGGGGCCAGTTTAAAAATACTTCACAGAGATAAGTAATCTAAAGATGTTCACTGTGTAAGAAGAAATGAGAGAATACCAGCTGTCACATAGAAAATATCCTGACACACATATCACCATGTAATGGGCTTATTTATTTAACAATCCATTCACAATAATATCGTATTCGAAAATAACATCACATTGAAGCCAATATAGCAAAAGTATGGATGCTATGAGAATGGAAAAATATATCATGCATGAGCTCTATTTAAAGCGCTAGACTGATTCCAACATAAGTATCAACTAGGATAAGTTCACATTAAAATCAATGAGCTGCTTGCATTCCAAAACATGATACAGGAAAAACGGATGAGATAAGACAAAAAATTGATCGACACATAAAGGAGAAGTTACATTCTATTAAATATCAAAGACTAGAATATTCCTTATAGATAAAAATTCTCTTCATTGAAACCCAATGGGCTCTTAACCTTCATGCAAGAGTTAAACAAACATGCATACAAAATCCTCTTACAGCATAATTTTCTGATAAAATCTGGAACCCTGTGTTCTCTTCTATTCTTGTTTATATAGGAACGTCTCTACATGGGCGAGAAGATATTTTGGGAAAATATCTTCCTCGCATGCTAGGAATTTGTTAGAAGTCCTTGTCAAAGTAACAAAAATCATGATGAGGAATAAAAAACTCTCATCCTTTGTTGTTAGGCGCTCGGCCATTTTAAAACCAAAATTGTATAACAGTCTAAGTAAAAGTACATTGCTGTGGTGAAATATAAATTCCACCTAAAACTTGAAAAAGAATAACTAAGGTAAAAAGTAAAAAGACCGCGAGGGCCGAATCATGAAATAACAATGCATCATTTGTGAGAATGGGTCGAGGCTGTTGCTGATACTGGTGGCGGCACATTTGCGGATGAACTGGAAATTTGGATGACAAACTAGGTGCACCTCTACTGACTGTCCGCGGCAGGCTCAGGCATCGCTGCAAATCCTTCTACCCTGATGAAGGCCTCAGCGAGATCACTCAGATTTTCCTCGGTAGGAATTTTATGTTTTAACAAGTCGAAGAGGGCAAACTCTGGGCGGAGTGATGAAAAAATGGTTTCGACCTTTAGCCAGGTGGTTTTATCGAACAGGACATCTGTTCGGTCCCTTTCTTTCTTTAGGCATGTTTCATATTCTGGTAATGATCACAGCATGGAAGGGGTGGTGGAGTCCCAGTACGTTGGAAGCCCTGCTGTCATAATTTCGGCCCAAACTGCATCAAACCAGTCCATGATGTATAGCAACTGTTGTAAGGCCTTCGAAGCCGCAATGCGAGTTGATTCCTTATCAATGCTTTTCTGGCATTCGAAGGCTTCCTTATGCCGACTAACTATGCCATGCGGCTCTACTTCGTTAGCTCTCAGCCCTTTCAAGAATGACACATATTCCTTGGCGCGCTGAGCTTTGTTGACCAAATCGAGATCCCCTTCCTGAAATCTCCTCTTGAGATAGAGTAATGAAGATTTCATCTCCTCGATGACTTTCAGAAACTCCCATTGCTCTGTTACAGCTGAAATGATCTCGGACCAAATAATATTTCTACCAACCCTAAGAGTGAGGCTACCTTTTAGGAGTGCATTGAGATCGTTTATGCTCTTCGGCTGGTTGGCCCTTGTTTTCTTTTCCTGTTCAATCTCTTTCTACAATGCTTCTATTTTTCTAGTATTCTCTGACAGGGATTTTTCCAAATCCGTGATCCTTTGCCTTGCGGTGGAAGCCTGTTTCTCCAATATATCATTTGCGGCTTTTGCTACGTTCAGCTTCTCTGAAAGTGAACTCGTCTCAGGTGGTGTTGTGGCAGGTGCACAGCTGTGAGTGTCCCAAGTGTTTTGTACCTCTGACAACCTACTCTGAAGGGTAGTGATTGTTCTTGCCAATTTCTCCTTCTCTTCTCTTTCTTTTGAAAATGTACCAGCCAATTCCATTTTTTATTTCTCTACTTGCACCAATTCGACTGTCTGCACATGTTGGGAGGCTGGTATGCAGGCTTTGCTTTTCAACGAGGCAACTTCCTTCTGTAATTGGTCTATTAAAAATCCCTGCGGGTTTGCTTCCCTGATCTCTTTCCCTTTGATTTGATCCCGGAGGCAAAGTATTTGATTTGCCAGGGCACGGGTACTTGCCTGTTCATTCTTCAGGGTAGTCCTCACCTGTTCATGTTTTTTCTCGAGTTTTCTCAGTGCAATGGTAACTCGCATTACCTCTTCCTTTAGCATATTGCCTACAACCTGAAACAGGTTACACATATCGGTTGTTGGCACCTTGGTCATGTCAATTGCATGCTTGAGCACCCGGTAGCTAGTGGCACCTGTATCAGGGTCCAATATGGCTTCAGCCATAGACAGTACCAGGTGTTCAGTATCCACATTCATGGTGGCGTAAATCCTGGTGTGATATTTCTCTACATACCCTTCCAGCTCGGCTTTGTATTTATCTCTGATTATCCTATTTTTCTTGATCCTTTCGACTGCCACTGGTGAAGTATAGTCTCCAATGGCCTCTGAGACCTCAGTGAAGTCGAAGGAGGTGGTGCTGTCTCTCAACACTTTGATTCCAGCCTTGCTGCTGTCAAGTTGCGCATATGGTGTGAACGGTTCAAGAAGCTGTTCTTCCCCTATAACTTCGGCCTCACTTGAGACTATTTTCTGCTTTTTACGAGCAGGAGAACCTGCTCCTAAAGGACCCAATTCTTCTTCTTAGCCTTTATTGATGCCTTCCTCCTCCCCTGTGGCAGACGAATCTGTCTCCATTTGTGAAATCAAAGGCCAAATTTCCATGTTAGCCTTCCACTCTATAAACGGTCTTGATTCATGTACATAAGGGGCAGACCTGTTTTTGTTTCTTCTGTTTGAAATAATTTCCTGAGGATCATAGGCCCAAGCCTTCCCCTGTCTTAGGTCCATGCCCTGCAACATCTTCTCGACAATGGGAAGGGCGAGTCTTGAATTCACAATGAACGGGCCGATAATGGTAGGAAGCCTGAGTATGTAACCTTTCTTGACGGGAAAAAAATGGAGCTGGTCAGCCTTGAGGGCTTTCCGAATATACTCCAGAGCATAAAATCATCGAGCGGGAAACACAGGTAGCAGGTAAGGGGTGACCTCGGCTCCATAGACCCAAATTTTAATATAATTATCAGAGAGATACCAATCCCCGGTGCTCTGGGTTTTACCAACTTGCAACCAGTTCTTCATTTCAGGAAAAACCCTAGGTGATGGCGAATCATGAATGATGGTGTAAGCGATGGACATGAAATCATTTAGGAAACTTGAATAACCCACCCCTTTTGGCAATTAGCGCACTACAAAGTTCCTGTCAAAAATAGGTCAAGGCTGAGAATTGACCTCGTATACCCTATCCAAGCCCAAACCCCTGAACTTATTAGCATGCTGATATAAGAAAAGATAGAACACCATTGAAGAAAAATGAAAGTGACTGGTTTCTGAAAGCTCTTAGAACTGGGTGTGAATATTGGCAGATAAGTAACCCGGGATATCCAGGACGACCCCCTTCTAAGACATTAACTACAGAAATAAAACACATACTTTGGAAGTGTCCCCCAACCCACCTACACATAAAAGACCAGCAATGAGAGCGAGGATGGGTTGCACTTCTTCCTTAAACAAGTTTAATGGGAGGAGTTCTGCACCGGGAACGGAAGTAGCCTGGATACTGGTGATAGAAGCAATGAAGCTTTTTTTATGCTCCCATGGCAATTTGGTAAACTGGGAGGTTAAAGCTTTTTCACTAAAAGCAGTGCAGGTGGAGCTGGTGGGAAAACGGAGGGCTTGCCTCATGATGTCGAGCGAAAGGGAGAAAATCCTATTTCCCTGAGCTGAGGTAAACGTGCCTCGGTTTTCATCGTAGGCATCTCTAAGCCAGCAGATAAACTCGACCACCGGGAAGACTGGGGGGGTAATCTGATGGTAAAATCCTGATACAACCACCCGATATCGATCCCTATTCTAGACATGTCATGTAAAAAGCGCAGGTCTTATACTGCTAATGGGGAAAGGTTATTGGTGATCGGAGATTCCAGCTTACTGGTCGATGAAAGGCTTGAACCCGGGAGGGTTTCTGGTTTCTCGAACCTGGGGAGTCTCTGGTTCGTTTTTCTGGGGTGTTCCCCTTCCCATGACTGACATATGAAATTTGAAAAGAAAAATGAAAGGGAAACAGAGGGAATGTGAGGGACGGAGTACCTGTACAGTAGGTAAATTTTCTTGGGAAAGCGACGCAGGGGGTAGTCTGGTGATGATTGGGTAGACCTGGTACTTGTTCCCGCTTAGTGTATACCGTAACTGGAAGACCCGTGACTCTTACTGCAGTAAAATATGTCAAAGTGCTGTCTAAGACTGGTAATTCTGAGGCAAAAAGGCGTAGAGGTGAAATAGGTAGGGTAAGTGTCGTAAGGACACTGACAATGGGGCACGCGGCATGTAGGGATTGGGCGTGAGTTGGGGATAGGTGAACACCGCGTGCCGGGTTTAATACTAGTACGAGCCTCAATACCAGCTTATCTAGAAACTTACCTTACCTCTCTGCCGCATACACCATATGATTCTTTGAAACATATCATTCGCAAAGCGAATTAAATACATAACCTACCAGTCATAAGGGCCCACATTGCGTTCTTCCACATCACCATAAATCCGCACTTCGCTCTTTCCACTTCATTATGGCCTTAGGTCCCCACCATGTCACGTTATAGCAACTTCGCGAGGGTATGGGTCTCTTCCCTCTCTCACTGTTCAACCCCTGTAGAAATTCCCACTAGCACTATTCCCTTGTGTACATATTCGTAAAGCGGCAATTCTTTCAATATCTTCGTTCTATGCTCTTCGTACCACATCTTTGCCCTCTTTCTTTTCTTTTAATTTCTGTTATCCTTTTTACTTTATACCTCAGCCCTTTCGTATTACTTCCACCTCTAGATTTCAGGCACGTGACTTTTCCTATCTTGTTTCACTTCAACCAACTCTTCAAATATTTCACCATTTGATATAATGTTTGATATATGATTTATCAACATTTAATCAATCAATGACTTATGTTAAACATTGATCAACAACCTTAACCTTACCTTAACCTAATTTAACCTTAAACATGACCTTGACCTTAACCTTACCTTAACCTTACCCTAACCTTACCCTTAACCTTACCCTTAACCTTAACATAACCTTAACCTTGACTTTGCCTTTAACCTTGACTTTAACCTTCTTCCCCTAACCTTAACCTTCCCCTAACCTTAACCCTAACCTTAACCTTAACCTTAACTATAACCTAGCCCTAACCTTGACCAAACCTTAACCTTAAGGTTAAGGGTTAAGGTTCAAGTTAAGGTTAAAGTTAAGGTTAGGTTATAGTGAAGGTTAAGATTAAATTTAAGGTTAAGGTCAAGGTTAAGGTAAGGTTAAGAAAAGGTTAAGTGTATGGGTTTAGTAAGGTTAAAGTTAAGGTTAAGCTTACATTTAGGGTAAAGTAAAGGTTAAGGTTAGGTTAAGGCTAAGGGTAAGGGTAAGGTTAAGGTTAAGGTTAAGGTTAATGTTATGGTTAAGGTTAAAGTTAAGGTTAAGGTTTGGTCAAGGTTAGGGTTAGGTTATAATTAAAGTTAAGGTTAAGATCAAGGTTAAGGGTAAGGTTATAGTTAAATTAAAGGTTAATGTTAGGTTAAGAGTAAAGTTAAGGTTAAGGCTAAGGTTAAGGCTAAGGTTAGGTCAAGGTTAGGGTTAGGTTATAGTTAAGGTCAAGGTTAGGTTAAGGTTAAGGTTAGGTTAAGGTTAAGGTAAGGTTAAGGGTAACGTCAAGCTTAAGGTTAAGGGTTTGGTCAAGGTTAAGGGTAAAGATATGGTCAAGTTTAGGGTTAGGTTATAGTTAAGGTTAATTTTAGGTTAAGGGTAAAGTCAATGTTAAGGTTAAGGTGAAGGTGAAGGTTAAGGTTAAGGTTAAGTTTAAGGGGGTAAGGTTAAAGATTAAGGTTAAGGTTATCGTTATGGGAAGGTTAAGATTAAGGTTAAGGTTAGGTTAAGGTTAAGGCTAAGGTTAAGGTTAAGGTTAAAGTTAATTTAATGGTAAAGTCAAGGTTAAGGTTATAGTTAAGGTTAGGGTTAGGTTAAGGGTAAAGTTAATGTTAAGGTTAAGGTTATGGTTAAGGTTAGGGTAAGGTTAAAGGATAGGTTAAGGTTACGGGTTTAGTCAAGTTAAGGTTAGGGTTACGGGTTTAGTTAGGTTAAGGTTAATGTTAAGGTTAAGGTTAGGAAAAAATTAAGGTTAAAGTTAGGTTAAGATAAGGTTAAGGTTAAGGTTAGGTAGAGGTTAAGGTTATGGGAAGGTTAAGGTTAATGTTAGGTTAAGGTAAGGTTAAGGTTAAGGTTAAGGTTAAGGTCAAGGTTAAGGTTAGGTTAGGTTAAGGTTAAGGTTAAGTTTAAGGGTAAAGTTAAGGTTAAGGTTAATGTTAAGGGTAAGGTAAAGGTCAAGGTTAAGGTTACGTTAAGGGTTAGGTTAATGTTAGGATAAGGTTAATATTAAGGTTAAGGGTCTTAACCTTAACCTTCACTATAACCTACCCTTAACATTAACCTTTACCTAAAATTAATTTTAACATTAACCATAACCTTAACCTTACCCTAGCCTTACCCTAACCATAACCTTAACTTTACCCTTAACAAAACTTTAAATTTAACCTAACCTTCACCTTAACTTAACCTTAACCTTAACCTTAACCTAACCTTAACCTTGACCTTAACTATAACCTGACCCTAACCTTAACCTTGACTTTACCCTTAAACTTAACCTTAACTGTAACCTTAATCTTAACTTTAACTATAACCTAACCCTAACCTTGACCAATCCCTTAACCTTAAGCTTAAGCTTAACCTTTAATTTACCCTTAACCTAACCTTAACCTTGACCTTAACTATAACCTAACACTAACCTTAATCTTAACTTTAACCTTGACCTTAAATATAACCTAACCCTAACCTTGACCAAACCCTTAACCTTAACCTTACCTTAACCTTGACTTTACCCTTAACCTAACCTTAACCTTAACCTAACCTTAACATTGAATTTACCCTTAACCTTAACCTTAAACTTACCTTAACCTAACTTTAACCTTAACTTTAACCTTAACCTTAAAGTTAAGGTTATGGGTTTAGTCAGGTTACAGTTAAGGTTACGAGTTTAGTCAGGTTAAGGTTAAGGTTAATTTTAGGTTAAGGTTAAGGGTGAAGGTTAAGGTTATGGGTCTTAACCTTAACCTTAAACTTAACCTTAACCTTCACCCTTAACCTTAACCTTAACCTTAAATATAACCTAACCATAACCTTGACCTTAATTATAACCTAACCTTGACCTTAACCTTAACCTTAAACTTAACCTCAACCTCAACCCTAACCTTAACGTTAACCTAACCTTAACCTTGACTTTACCCTTAACCTAACCTTAACCTTCACCTTAACCTTAACACTAAGCTTAACCTTAACTTTACCCTTAACCTAATCTTAACCTTACCCTAACCTTAACTTTAACTTTACCCTAACCTTAAGGGTTTAGTCAGGTTAAGGTTAAGGTTGAGGGTTTGGTCACAATTTTAGTCAGGTTAAAGTTAAGGTCAAGGTTAAGGTTAGGTTATAGTTGTTAGGGTCCCGTGATTTGGCCGATTGGTGAGCCAAATGGCGATGTAACATCAAACCAAGCTTTGGAGCCCAAGGACCTAGCCTTCCTGGACTCAGAGAGGGCTCTCTCTATTATATATAAAAGATATCGATGTGTTTACTTGTGGTGTTCTGATATTAGGCTAGTTATGAAGTATGTTTTTGGTTTTTTGTTTTTAAGTTTGTGAGGGATAAAACTGATCAAAGATATAAAATGGGTAACACAAAGTTAGATCAACTGGGCTATGGGGTTAAAAAGGTCAAGGAAGCTATGAGATGATGATGCAAGGCTACTGTAGGGCAGATTTGATTCAAGGTAGAAAGGATCTTTGGGAAAAATGGAGTAAATGGACATCAAGTTGGTGAAAGACAAGAGATTTCAAGTGTAACTAGTTGATAGCAGACATAAACATGTTATAGCAAGCCATTAATCATGCTAAATGTAACTATGAGCTAATTAATACATAGAAATCAAACATTCAAGCCATGCATAGAAGTATAAGACCCTCTAACTTTGGGAAATGGCTATCAGAATTTGGGGAAAACACATAAGATGGACTAAAAACTCAAAATACGATGCCGGAATGCCTAAAAACAGTCTTTAAGTTATTGGGCACTTTGAAAAACAAGCTTTCATAGTTTTAGGCAAAGGCCTAGATCGGGACAAGGCCTCCTTGGTTCAACAAGATGATAAGCTAATCAGTCAAAGAGATAGTTTCGTGGATAGAACTATCGACATTCATAGGTAAGCAGGGCACACCATACATCCTACTCAACATACATAGAACTTATGAATAAAACTAGCAACAATACCCTTAAGTTACTAAAGAGTAGTTAAGAATTATTTAGTACAACTAAGGAAGAAGAAAACATAAAAGCTATGAAGATTCAAGAATTTTGAGGTGCCTCCATGGGAATATCTCAAACTTAATCTCTACTGATCTATAGCAACAAGAAGCATGTATCATGAATGAAAACTAGAAGACCACAACAAAGCAAGAAACACTATACCATTCTACCATGTCATGGAATCCATCAAAAATCCTTCATCATTCATCAAAAGCATCCAAGAGGCAGTCCAAAATCATAACACAAGTATGTTCTTCAAAGCTCATATGACCAATATATTACTTCTTCTCTCAAGTTTAGCCTTGTTTACAATGAGAGCTTGTGGAATAAATAGGCCCAAGTGAGGAAAAACTCATGGTTCAACTTCCATCCTCATTGGCCTAATCAAAATATCTAAACTTGTCCTTGAGGCTTTGCAAAGCCCAAGGCACAAAAATATCTCATAAAATATCTAAAAATTGCTAAAAAATAGAATTTAATTGACTTTGGATCATTTTCCAAGTGTAAAAATAGCTAAACGCACATTTGGGAAAAGCAGATTTTTGAGGTTCAAAAATTACAAAAATACTTCAAATTTATATCAGAAAAAGGTCCCCTGTCTTGCTGGAAACAATTGGAAGCCTTCCTGGTGTAGAAACGAAGCTCATGATAGCTCGTTGGAAAGCTCTGAGTGTCTACTTTCCAGCACAACTAAAATCACCTCAATCTGATGCCTAGAAGTCTTCCAAATCTGTACCTGTGTGTAAAAAGCCAGAAAATTGCAGACTGCTGATATGCCGGGCAGAATGTGCAAAAAGTGAGTATTTTTCGCCGTTTTGAGGGGGCGAATGATCTCCAAATGCTCTGAAAATCACTGAGGACCTGATCATGAAATTATGGCATCAACTGGTATCATCCTCCTCCCTTGAAAAAACCTCAAACTATAATGGCAAAAATATGAGTTTTCGACCAAAACTCAAAAAATGTCAAAAAACAAAAGTTGTCGAAATGGGCCCAAAATTGGCACGCATGACCCTCAAGGGTACCTAGCAACATGCTCCGAAGCTGAGGCCAAAATATCAAGTGCTGATATGCCTTTCTCCTCTTTCCGTGTCAGGCGCTTCCCCTTTGCCTTCTTCAGTTTCTCTTGGGCTGCCTTTAGTTTGCGCCGGGCAAACTGATTCAACTTTTGAAAGTGATGTGTCCTCTTCCTTTGCAGCTCCAGATCTCTGTTTTCTCTTTCAAGCTTCATCTCCAAGTGTTTGTTGGCTCTTTCTAGCCATGCCTCTTTGTTTTCTTCAATTTCTTGCTCAAGTAGGGCAGTGAGGGGAAAAGCTTGAAGGTGGGCATGTTCTTCTTCTTTCTGCTTTTCCAAGGCTCTTTTAAGCCCTATGGTTCTAGGCCTTTTCAGCCTAGGCTGGTCTCCCTCTTCTTCTTCCTCATCAAACTCACCGAAGAGCTCCTCTATCCTCATTTGCGCTTTAGCTGCTTCATTTTTGTATTTGATTGCCCGTGCTTCATGAACAGTTGTGTGAACACTCATCTGTTTGTTTTGGGTTTCCAAGAAATAGTTGAAGTTCCTTGCCCATTGAAGATCATTCTCCAATGTCTCAATTTTCCCCTTTTTATTTATTAGGAGGTTTTCAAGAAGGCGGGCTTCATTATCGCTGTCATCACTTTGGATTGGAATGACAGTTGATCCTCCTTCATGTTCTTGACTTTTTCCAATCTTGCTTTTCCCTTTGAAGGCCAATCTTGCACTTTTCCTTCTTGGCATGCTAGTGTGAGACCTCTTGGGAAATCTTCTTTTGCTAGGGACAAATTTTGTCACTTTTGGAGTGGCCGCCTTAGACTCTTTCTTCCTTGTTGTGCTGAGCTTTGTTCTTTTGGGAGGAGGAGACACAACTGCGTTACCCTTGACATCTTCTTGAAACTGCTGCTCTCCTTGAGGCTGCTGAGTGTCTTCTTCTTGCTGTTCACTTTGCTGCCCCTGTTCGCCAAAATCAAGCTGCTGCTGTGCTACTTCAATGTCTTGTTCAATTTGTGTTTCAAGTTGTTTCTCAGCTTCCTGCCCAAGCTGCTTTTCCTGTCCTCCAATATCAAGCTGCTGCTCTTCCTCTTGTACCTGCTGCTCATCATTTTCTGTTTGATGCTAACGTTCACCACTGTCTTGCTGCTGTCCCTCATCTTCTATTTGCTGCTCTTCATCCCTTTCCTCTTGCTCATGACCTTTCTCTTCTTGCTGTCTACTCCCTTCTCCTTCTTCCTGCTGTCTTGACTGTTCAGTGGTAATTTTCAGCCTTCTAAGAGTAGGCCTGCTGGAAAAAGGTATAGGGCGATGAATAGGCTGAGTGGGAGATGTATGGATAGGAGGAACAGTAGAGAAATCTGGGTGACTGATGAATACATCCCATGGAACCTCTTTTTTCTCTAGCTGGTGTAGGATGATAATTTTGATTAGAGAATGATGGAAAAGGGAAGGTATTTGCAAAGGCAGGGCCTTCTTCTGGACTGTGGATGCCATCTTCTCGATGCTCTTGTATAAAAAGTAAGGGAGATTTAGTTGCCTGTTTCTAGTGAAATGCATCAATAGTCAGACATGGTAGGCATAAACTCGATCAAACCTCCCTTCACAAGTAAAAGATTTCATTATGACTTTCATAAGAGGAGCATAGCTATCAAGAAGATAAGAAAAGGGGAAAATAGCAGTGAAAGCATCTCTATGCTCAAGCTTGATGAAAGGCTTGTAATATTCTAAGTCAAGATGGGCCTGTTTGAACCATTTTTCGCCATGATATGGAATCTTGGTGGCCTTGGACACTGATCTTGGAGAAAACTTGAAATCAAGGTCCGCTACCTGGAAATGCCTGTTCTGGAACCTCAGGGCGCACAGGTGTGTTAATGGCGAAAAAATTTTGACCTCCTGTATCTTCTGGCAGAAATCTAGACAACCTACTTCATGGAAGTTGAAAAGGATGGATGGATGAGCATTAACCTCCTCTGTAGAGATTGGCTCATATCTTTTGTGCGGACCACTTCTGTTGTCTTGCCTTGGAGGCATTTTTACCTAAATGTGCTTTTGAAGAAAAAAACTGCCCCACTGTGTGTAAACTGCCTTCTTGGAGCCAAACTGTGTCAATTCACTGTTTTGATAGTGAAGAATGTCTTTGGATGACTGCACACTGTTCCCTCACAATATAAAGAAACCCTGCTCCCTTAAAAAGTGGCCTTCTACCTTGAATGTATCTCTGTCAGTAGATTTTTCAATAAGAGACCATACAGTGAAAAGGAGACAACAGTTAGGTGAATTTTATGTGCAAAGTGTCAAGAAATTACCTTGTTCTTGTGAAGTTTAGAGGTCAACAACACATTTATATCTTTGTCCCAAGGTAGAATTTTCAATCATTACCAACCTGCCTTTCCTAGAGTGCCTATCACTCAACACACTTATGTTTTATGCAATCAACCCTTAGTGCAATTATACAGTCACTGTCATAGTCCTGGAACAAAGGTAACAGAGTTTAGAATGCTCCAAAAAGTTCAACCAAGCCTGCAATAGTCTTCTCTTTTCAAAATAACTAGGACCTCTTATCAATGTAACACCTTGCCTTAATAGAAAAAACCTTTATTTTATATGAAAATCCACTTATCAAATAAGCTCAAAGAAAAAAAGATAGTCAAGCAACATGCACAGTGAAAACTGTCTTTTCTATGAGAAGTAGGAGCAACGTTACCCTGTAGCTTTCAACCTATAAACTGCTCTTTGACAAAAACCCTTTTTTCTAATCACACTTCACTGTCCTATATAGGTATGTCACTCCATCAAAAAAAATCATACTACATACATAGCCAACCTCCAGTGTGGGCATACAGTCAAACTCAGTGTTATAGAACAAGGTGACAGAGTTTTTGAAGAATGCTTTACAATTTCAACCAAGCCTGTAGAATTTTATCTTGTCAAATAGTTAAATCACTTTATCAATGTGAAACCTTTGACTTTTGATGCCTTGAAGGTAAAACACCCTTGTTCTTTGATATATAAAGGTAGAAACACACTACTCCTAGTTCAACACAAATTCTTTCCTGTAGGTGCCTTAAATAACACATTCAACATTTTACTACAGTTTTACACCTCGAATCCCCACACAGCAAAAACACTGTTTTTCAGATGTGTTGACAAAGTTTGAAAGCTTTGTATGCTATGGTATGAAAAATTTGTAGCAGTTCAACACACTGTTTTCTTTACACTAATCTGATCCTAAACAAACTCCAACTGTTATGGACAGTTTCAACTTTGCTTCACCATGGTAGTGAGGGTGTTTTGATGGTCTTTTTAATAAAAACGCAGCTCACAGGTGTTTGATATTTCACTAGTTAATCAGGAAAACACTATTTCACC
Source organism: Pinus albicaulis (assembly GCA_034641835.2). Lineage (NCBI taxonomy): Eukaryota > Viridiplantae > Streptophyta > Pinopsida > Pinales > Pinaceae > Pinus > Pinus albicaulis. The sequence goes on from CM076570.1 coordinate 543,401,988, forward strand.
CTCACACCACAGCTTTGAAAATAGAGCTTCTTAACCCTTTATATCACTTAGCACTTTGTTTCAAAAACTGAGAGGGTTCATGAAAATACCTTGAGAATATGGTGAAAAATCTCATTGATGCATTTAGGCCAGCTTCGGAGGTGTTTTGAATAACTTAAGAGGGTCATACAGATGCGCGACGTGCTGGGATTTCAGAGTGCCGCGCCAAAACAGACTGTCGGGTGGCTCTGTCGGGTTGGACGAGCGCCGTGTACAGGCGCGTCGCGCGGAAGTTGAGCGCCCGTGCAAATCTGCTCCTGGGCATGTCGCGCGGCGAAAAAAGTGGCAAACTCCTACAAATCGACCCGAAACTTCTTTGTTTCGATGCTGAGGGTAGCAAAGAGGCCTTGCTCGAGATTTAGAGTTTGAAATTATGAATGAGCCACGGTTATGGACCTTTTTAGAAAGCAACACTTCAACGGCCCTTTCATATTGGATTTGGAGAGGATTTCTTTCAACGTTTCTTTTAAACAGCCTTTGTTTTTTAAACCGAATTCTAAAACCTCCTTTTGAACATGCAACGGATATCTTTCATTTGGTCATGTACACAAAGGCGAAAACTACTTATTTCATAGGCAAGACCTTTCTTAAACCTTGTGAGAGATTGAAATCCTTTGACTATTTCTAAACCAGAGAAAAAGGGTCCTCCTTTTTAACATCTGTAATTTCAGACTTCTTTGGTTTCAAACAAAAATATGAAGGCAATGATCACTCCTTTCTAAACCTGTTTTCCCTTGATGATGTAACCTCTCCTTTAAGAACTTTTCCTTCAAAGTTTTGACTACTTCTTACCAGAGGGAAAAATCTGCCTTTTGTAACAATGGTGTGTAGATTTTTTCCTTTAATGATTAATAAAAATTTGAAAAATATGCCACAGTTCCTTTGGCTTCTCTGCTTAGAATATATCACCTATGATATCTCTGTCCTTTTGAAATAATGAAAAAGTTGTGTTTGTTTCAAACCTCCAAAAACTGATAGTATGTCAAATGACTCTCTTTTGGACATGGTGAACAATAGTTCAAAGGGTGCTATCTCTTGGTAATGAAAGCTCAGATTGCCCTTGCCAGCTGATTTTCTTTCTATGCCTTTCAAAGTTTTCAAAAATCAGATGATAACTTGTGGATAAAATGTCTTTAGAAACTTTTCCTTCTCTTCTCAGAGGAGGAAAAATCTCTTTTTGGAGCAGTGGCATTTAGATTTTGCCTTTGATGATTTCCAGAACCTGAAACACTGTGCCAAAACTCTTTTTGTACTTGATGATCTTGTATACCTGTTTGTAAGAGACAAACTAGATCAAACACATTTTTGCTCTGGGTATTATGTCATAATCTTGCCTGCAATGTAAATATAATTAGGTGACAGGTTTTTCTTGACTGTAGATGTGAGTGCTAGGTCTCTTTGAGCTTTCTTCTTTGACTGTGGGTAGAAGACAAAACAGGGGATGATGCATGAGAGTTAGAAAGTGAAACAAGGAGAGCTGCTCTTTATGTTTCCTGTGAAGGAGCTCTTCACTGTCTTATTGTACTGCTCTTTGCTGAGGAGAAAACTGAAATGTCACCATTTGCCTTGGTCAACTTATGACAAGTCATTTGAAAGATAATCTCTGTGAGTAGGGAGGTTAGCACCCTTGAAAAACAACCACCTTTCTTCTGTCTGTGTAATGACATGACTTGTCAATTTTTCTTCAATTTGGTCTTGTTGAAACAGCAGGCTGCTTATGATTAGAATTGTTTTCACTAATGATATGTCTCTCCAAGGTTTTAACAATTCATATGATTTAAAAACTTCAAATGAATTCCTTTACAATACCAAAACTCTGTTTTCCCTTTTCTTGCAGACTTCAGATCCTAGCGCTGTTATGATAATCACTTATATTTAGAAACCTAGAGTCACTGTTTTACTGTCCAGTAAAAAGTAAGCCTGTGCTTTTGCAATCATTAAAGTCAATAATGGCCAGCGCCCTCTGCTTGTAGATGAAGGAGGTTCTTGGTCATGACAAATTACTAGTCTGTTTGACAGTGGTGTCTTTCCTTTACTGTGATTTCATGCTGAAAGGAAGCTACAAGGTCTTGATGAGTCACTCTCTGTCTTGCAGATATATCTCAAGCTCATGTTTTCATTGAGAAGCAGTTGTTCTTCTAAATGTAGATTCAAGCAATTTATTCTAAGATGATGTTATATTTCCTGCCTTTGCAAAATCCATAAAACACTGTAAAACACCTAATAATCAGCTTGAGACTGTGGTCTATGCAGTGCTGATACTTAGGTGTGTGTAAGTGGCGCGACTTAGGGCTGTTATCAATTTAATTTGCAGAGTGGGAGGTCTGTCATGATTGGTCTGTAGCAGATGGAGGTTTCTTTTGGCCTTTTGATGGTTGCCAAGGGTAAAATGTCTTAAAGCGCAACTTCCTAACTTAGGGGAGGCTTTTGAAACAGACTTGGATTTTTCCTTTTAGAGCTGATGGGCAAACCAGTAGGGCTAAAGCTAGACAGGATAGTGATAATGAGTTTTGACTTTGACATGGGCGGACTGAAAAAGTAGGAGGGAGAAAAAAGTTTTATGAGGGTTTTCTAGATGACAAATTGACATATGGAAATCAACTTCTAGAAAACTCAGCTATGGAAATAGTCATCACTAACATGTGAAAAATATTGATGACTAACAGTGGCTCCATTTGGGGAGGGCAGCTCCTCATCAGGAGGTGTCCAGAATTTAGATCTTTGGCTTATGAAGACCAGTGCCTTATCCATTGGCGCAAAATTCACCCTTCTTTTGATGTTATTTCTGAAAAGTGACAGCATGATTAACATCAATGATACTTCTACCTACCCCACTATCTTTCCTAACATTTTTTCTTCTCTTTGGCGCATTTGAACTAGCATCCTTTTGACAATGTATATTTTTCTTTTTGCAAAATGAACCTATCTATTTCTACTCTTATATCTGCCGAGAGTTCAAATTAAACTGATGAAATCCTTCATTACTCTACCTATGCTAGATCAACTGTCAAGATTAAGCAGTTTGAAAGGATTTTTTTCTCTAATATAAAACATGAAATTTAAAATGATCAAATCAGGATTATGTAGTCTGATTTGTCATGCATTTGCAGCATAAAAGACAAGCTGCACACAAATGTTATTTTGCAACAAAGTGAAACTAGAAAAGCGGGGCTAAGATGTACAATGTATTTTTCATCCCTCGCTTCTCTCTTTGGTTCTACTTTAGGCACGTGGAACCAGAATCTCTCCCTAATCTAAGCTCTGTGATAATTCAATCTTACACAATGTTGACCATCTTTTTCACTCACTAACTTATCAGCAATTAAATTTAAACATGTTCAGCTATGATTAGGCTAGATAGCTGAACAAGACATTGAAGTACTAGTAGCGGCATTTAGACTTGCGCGCTTTCCGAAGGACTATTTTTGGAACATGGGGCCTTACCACTGCGTTTTAGAAACTACTCTCTTTTTCTACTTTTCACTGTTTTTTGTATTTTCTGCTTTTTCACTTTTTCTTCAAACAAACTACAAATGAAAAAAGTGCTCACAAGGCTGAGCTTATTTTCTACTATTGTTTATGTATTCTATCCTAAACTGTACACAACATACACTTGGTGAACTCTTCTTTCCAATACAACCAGTCAAGTAGATGCTCACATGGGTCATTCTGGTTTAGTTCTTTTATGATGCAGGAATAATGAAAAGGCCACTCCCACTCGGTTTGTTTTCGGACAGTAGTGCGTAAGTTTTTCCCCATTCTTGGTAGCGACTTGTTTATGATAGAACCCACTACCCCTATATATTTCTCAAGGAAAACAACAAATGGATCTTGGAATAATACCTAATCTAGAGGATTTGAGATATAGGCTTTATTCAGGACTACTCTTTCTCCCACTTGGTTATATCTAGGACTCTCCTGGTAAAGCAACTCTTCCTCTTGCTCATGATCACTTGAAATGTCAGACTCATCATATATTGCATTGTAGTTTTCTTGCCAAACTAATGTGTTTTGATAGGGCGGGCTAAAAACTGTGTGAAGGTCATCAGGATGATGGGCAAGGATACACTTTGACAGTAAATTATCTTGAAAGGATAGTGTGACAACTCTCATTTGTTTATCAACCTCTATTTCTTCATCTACAATTTGTAACTCAATGGAACTGGGTAACTGCAAATCTCAAGTTATGGAATATTCTATGTCCAAAATGATTTCCTCAACCATTTCAGGCAAAGGATTCTCATTTACAATATGCTCAATAATTTCACCATCTTCCTCAACCTCATCATCAAAGCTAAAAAATTGTTGATTTCCAATTTTGTGAATGTTATATTTGACGGACTGAAGTGAAGTAGAGTCAAGAGTCTGAGACTCTTCACTTACTTTTGAACTCTCAAGGCTCTCCTTATCAGTGTTATAGATGACCTGTAATGGCTGCTCACTTTTCTCAAGTTTATGAAACTAAGCTTCCTCTCGAAAATCAAAAACTGAATCTTCTACAAAGTTAGCTTCTGTTTGGAAATCATATAAGTCAACATATTGATCAAACATTTGAGAATCATTAACATAAGAAATGTCACCAACCATGTACATTGGACTGCCAGATTTCTTTTCTTCAACTTGATTTACAAATCTATTTTCTGACTTATGATATGCAGTATTAACAGGAGAAAGCTCAGAGAAGTTTTGGTTATTAGTTTCTGCATCTAGTAACGGAAAATGCATTTCTGATGGTTTGAGAGGTTCTTCCTTTTCCATTATCTGCTTTTTTATATCACTTTCATTGTATAAGATAAAAGAATCTAAATTAAAATGAGTGGAATAAATGGGAATATTGTCTTCCATGACTGCTTGAGTTACCAAAGGTTGAGTTACTTCTAGTCCCAGGTTTTCCGTGACTGCTTTAGGCATGAGGTTATGGGAGGTACCAGAATCTAACATGGCATTATGTAATATCTTGTCCCATATGTTCAGGCTCTCATAGGAAGGAGAAACAGATCTTTCTCGGTATTGACCTTCTATTTTCGGGCCGAATAAGAGCTCGGGTTTGTTTTCAGTTAGATTTAAAGTATATGCCTCGCTCCCTATGTCAAAAAATTTGAAAATTTGAGATCTATACCTATCTACATTTATTAACTTGATAAGGGGTATGGTAATTTTTATTTCGGAAACTTCCCCTTCGAAACTAAAAGGAGTTTGTAGTTTGGGCAGATTTGTTTCAGATTTTTCGAACATGACCTTTTCTATGCTTTTAATTTGTCGATTCTGGTTTGAGACCTTGTTTGACACAGTTGCCTCGGGAGTCTTTGTGGAGGTACTAGGAGTATCCGAGCTAAGACTTGTTTGAATAGATTTATATTTGTTTTGGTCAATTTCCTTGGCCACAATTTTGTTGCTATCCATGGCTTTTTTAAGGATGGTGTCAGAGGTTTTAGCAGTGTCAAGGCTACTCTTGTTGAAGTGGTCTTGGTTTTTTCTGCTTCTAAGGTTATACTGCCTATGAGCTTCTATAATGGCATTCTGAAAATCTATGGCAGGATCTTCGAGATCTTCATAGTCGGTTTCGTCCTGACTCAGGGACCACAACTCTTGCTCTTCTGTTGTGAGGTAAACCTTACTCTCGTTATCAGAACCTATGAGTTTCCAATGATTTTCATGAATGGGTGCGGTATCCTTATTCTCTTCATCAACATAATTCTCACTGAAGGATGGTCTGATCTGCTAATCATTTCCTCTTGGTTTATTTTGAGACTGATCTTTTCTAAAGCCTTGTTTCTGGTTTTGAGGGTTTGGTTGGTTGTCCCTAGGAGGCACTTTTTCACTCATTTTTTCCCACATCTTTGTCGTGGATTTTATCAGGCCATCTATTCTAGGATCTAGGGAAGGAGATGAAGTGGAGACCTTATCTCTATATGGGAATTTTCCTTCTAATCTAGTCCTGGCTCTTTTTTCTGCTAAGTTGGCTTCTGTTTTTATGGCTCTTTGTTGCATTTCCTCTAGGGTAGGGGGATCCTTGTCTCTCAGATGATATGTCATGTCTGGATCAAAACCCTCGGGGAATTTTTCCAAGACTAAACCTAGTGGGGGTTTTAAGTGAGGTGGGAGGGCGTTATATACACTGTTGAACCTAGTGCAGTATGCCTGGACACTTTCCCCATTTTCCCATTTTAGGTTGTTAAATTCTGACAGGATTTGAATAGGGTTCCTTCAGACTTCCCACTTGTTCGTGAAGACTTGGCAGAGTTCTAGGATGTTGTGGATTTTGTTTGGAGGAAAGCTTTTAAACCATGTTTCGGGTTCTCCACCCAGGCTTTGGGCGAATATTCTCATTCTGACGGTTTCGTCATGTACTTCCATGTATTCAAAAGCATCGCTAATCCTACTTACATGCTCTTGAGTTGTGGTGGTGTCTTCTCCAGTAAAGTGTGGGATTTTGTCTTAATATTTATTTGGGAGAGGAGCCAAGGGTGGTGGCAACACCAAAGGTGCATACCAGGCTGCCATGACGGGAGCTAATGGATGATGTACAGGATGAGGACTAGTGGGATGAGATGAGGTGGTTTGAACAGGTGTGGCGGATGAACTTCGACTGGTGATCTGGTTTTGAGAAGATCTGGGATGGTGGGAGCCAAAGTAATGAAGAAGCTGAAAATCGGGAGGGGTGGAAGGTGAGGCTTCTCTACTATGGCTGTGTGATTGGTCTAGGGTTTCAAGATCGTCAAAGTTTATCTTACTATATGATTTGCTTCTGAGAAGAGTTTTTGATGACTCTAATTCAAAAGGTGAATCTGGTAGGATAGTGATATGTTTAGTTACTGATCTTGTTTTACGGATGGATCTACCAGTAGCTAGATGGTTAGTTTCGGAAGCTTGCCACAAAATCTTCTCTGGGTCATCTACTATGATAGGGGGGTTTGGGTCTGGATGGGATCTGGTGTTAATTCTTCGTGAAGCCAGATTTTGGATCTAGAGTTTAGAGATAATGGTATTGGTGATGTTCTAGATGAGTGATCTCTCTAAAGTTCTACTAAGGTGAAGGATGGTCAAAATAAAAGGGATGGATTAGTGGAGTCGCCAGGTGGAACTGGGTTGTTTTTATGAAGATAGCTATGGTCCACCACCAGTAACTAATCTGGGAATGTTTTGGATTTTCTGAGTTTTATGTGCAGCCTATGGTTTGTTAAAGTATCCTAGACTTGTTTCAACACTTTGCTAGGGTGATGAGAACAAAAATAGTTTACTCTAAATGGGTTTATGGACTGCTTGCTTGTTTATGGTATCTAAAGGACCAAAAAGTCTATAAGAGTTTGCTAGACTATCATGTACTCAGTGTCCCACCATCTCCCGCTATGTTTAGTGAGTGATGGGATAGGTCTATTGGATAGTAACCTAGAGTTCGGTAAAATAGTAAGGCCTACTAGAGGTTAGTGGAGTCGCCAAGTGGATTATCAGTTTGTTTTGAGATATACTTGTATGGTCCACCATCAATATTGACAAAAACCAATCTAAGGGAGTATTTTGGGGTTTTTCTGAGTTTTATGTGCAGCCTAGGATGTAAGAGTGATATAAAACTGATTCATCACTTTGGTAAGATGGTTGAAACAGAGAGTTCACACTAAATGATTCTAAAGGCTCATGGTTTAAGTTAAAAGTTGAAGGACTAAGGAGTCTATAAAAGTTTGCTAGACTATCATGAACTCAATAAGTCCCACCGTGATCGCCATTATGTTAGTGAGCGGTGGGATAAGTCAGCTAGCTAATATTCTCAAAAGTCTCTAAAGATTAGGGAAACTAAGTTTGTTTATCACTCAGAGTCCCACCGTGATCACCATTATGTTAGGGTCCCGTGATTTGGCCGATTGGTGAGCCAAATGATGATGTAACATCAAACCAAGCTTTGGAGCCCAAGGACCTAGCCTTCCTGGACTCAGAGAGGGATCTCTCTATTATATATAAAAGATATCGGTGTGTTTACTTGTGGTGTTCTGATATTAGGCTAGTTATGAAGTATGTTTTTGGTTTTTTGTTTTTAAGTTTGTGAGGGATAAAACTGATCAAAGATATAAAATGGGTAACAAGAAGTTATATCAACTGGGCTATGGGATCAAAAAGGTCAAGGAAGCTATGAGATGATGATGCAAGGCTGCTGTAGGGCCGATTTGATTCAAGGTAGAAAGGATCTTTGGGGAAAATGGAGTAAATGGACATCAAGTTGGTGAAAGACAAGGGATTTCAAGTGTAACTAGTTGATAGCAGACATAAACATGTTATAGCAAGCCATTAATCATGCTAAATGTAACTATGAGCTAATTAATGCATAGAAATCAAACATTCAAGCCATGCATAGAAGTATAAGACCCTCTAACTTTGGGAAATGGCTATCAGACTTTGGGGAAAACACATAAGACGGACTAACAACTCAAAATACTATGCCGGAACGCCTAAACACAGTCTTTAAGTTATTGGGCACTTTGACAAACAGGCTTTCATAGTTTTAGGCAAAGGGCTAGATCGGGACTAGGCCTCCTTGGTTCAACAAGATGATAAGCTAATCAGTCAAAGAGATAGTTTCATGGACAGAACTATGGACATTCATAGGTAAGCAGGGCACACCATACATCCTACTCAACGTACATAGAACTTATGAATAAAAATAGCAACAATACCCTTAAGTTACTAAAGAGTAGTTAAGAATTGTTTAGTACAACTAAGGAAGAATAAAACATAAAAGCTATGAAGATTCAGAAATTTTGAGGTGCCTCCATGGGCATATCTCAAACTTAATCTCTACTGATCTATAGCAGCAAGAAGCATGTATCATGAATGAAAACTAGAAGACAACAATAAAGCAAGAAACACTATACCATTCTACCATGTCATGGAATCCATCAAAAATCATTCATCATTCATCAAAAGCATCCAAGAGGCAGTCCAAAATCATAACACAAGTATGTTCTTCAAAGCTCATATGACCAATATATTACTTCTTCTCTCAATTTTAGCCTTGTTTACAATGAGAGCTTGTGGAATAAATAGGCCCAAGTGAGGAAAACCTCATGGTTCAACTTCCATCCTCATTGGCCTAATCAAAATATCTAAACTTGTCCTTGAGGCTTTGCAAAGCCCAAGGCACAAAAATATCTCATAAAATATCTAAAAATTGCTAAAAAATGAAATTTAATTGACTTTGGATCATTTTCCAAGTGTAAAAATAACTAAACGCACATTTGGGAAAAGCAGATTTTTGAGGTTCAAAAATTACAAAAATACTTCAAATTTATATCAGAAAAAGGTCCCCTGTCTTGCTGGAAACAATTGGCAGTCTTCCTGGTGTCGAAAAAAAGCTCATGATAGCTCGTTGGAAAGTTCTGAGTGTCTACTTTCCGGCACAACTGAAATAACCTCAATATGATGCCTGGAAGTCTTCCAAATCTGTACCTGTGTGTAAAAAGCCAGAAAATTGCAGACTGCTGATATGCCGGGCAGAATGTGCAAAAAGTGAGTATTTTTCGCCATTTTGAGGGGGCGAATGATCTCCAAATGCTCTGAAAATCGCTGAGGACCTGATCATGAAATTATTGCATCAACTGGTATCATCCTCCTCCCTTGAAAAAACTTCAAACTGTAATGGCGAAAATATGAGTTTTCGACCAAAAACTCAAAAAATGTCAAAAAACAAAAAGTTGTCGAAATGTTCCCAAAATTGGCACACATGACCCTCAAGGGTCCCTAGCAACATGCTCCGAAGCTGAGGCCAAAATATCAAGTGCTGATATGCCTTTCTCCTCTTTCCGTGCCGGGCGCTACCCTTTTGCCTTCTTCAGTTTCTCTTGGGCTGCCTTTAGTTTGCGCCGGGCAAACTGATTCAACTTTTGAAAGTGATGTGTCCTCTTCCTTTGCAGCTCCAGATCTCTGTTTTCTCTTTCAAGCTTCATCTCCAAGTGTTTGTTGGCTCTTTCTAGCCATGCCTCTTTGTTTTCTTCAATTTCTTGCTCAAGTAGGGCAGTGAGGGGAAAAGCTTGAAGGTGGGCCTGTTCTTCTTCTTTCTTCTTTTCCAAGGCTCTTTTAAGCCCTATGATTCTAGGCCTTTTCAGCCTAGGCTGGTCTCCCTCTTTTTCTTCCTCATCAAACTCACCGATGAGCTCCTCTATCCTCATTTGTGCCTTATCTGCTTCATTTTTGTATTTGATTGCCCGTGCTTCATGAACAGCTGTGTGAACACTCATCTGTTTGTTTTGGGTTTCCAAGAAATAGTTGAAGTTTCTTTCCCGTTGAAGATCATTCTCCAATGTCTCAATTTTCCCCTCTTTATGGATTAGGAGGTTTTCAAGAAGGCGGACTTCATTATCGCTGTCATCACTTTGGATTGGAATGACAACTGATCCTCATTCATGTTCTTGACTTTTTCCAATCTTGCTTTTCCCTTTGAAGGCCAATCTTGCACTTTTCCTTCTTGGAATGCTAGTGTGAGACCTCTTGGGAAATCTTCTTTTGCTAGGGACAAATTTTGTCACTTTTGGAGTGGCAGCCTTAGACTCTTTCTTCCTTACTGTGCTGAGCTTTGTTCTTTTGGGAGGAGGAGACACAACTGCTTTACCCTTGACATCTTCTTGAAACTACTACTCTCCTTCAGGCTGCTGGGTGTCTTCTTCTTGCTGTTCACTTTGCTGCCCCTATTCGCCAAAATCAAGCTGCTGTTGTGCTACTTCAATGTCTTGTTCAATTTTTGTTTCAAGTTGTTTCTCAACTTCCTGCCCAATCTGCTTTTCCTGTCCTCCAATATCAAGCTGCTGCTCTTCCTCTTGTACCTGCTGCTCATCATTTTCGGTTTGCTGCTAACCTTCACCACTGTCATGCTGTTGTCCCTCATCTTCTGTTTGCTGCTCTTCATCCCTTTCCTCTTGCTCATGACCTTTCTCTTCTTGTTGTCTACTCCCTTCTCCTTCTTCCTACTGTCTTGACTGTTCAGTGGTAATTTTGAGCCTTCTAGGAGTAGGCCTGCTGGACAAAGGTATAGGGCGATGAATAGGTTGAGTGGGAGATGTATGGACAGGAGGAACAATAGAGAAATCTGGGTGAATGATGAATACATCCCATGGAACCTATTTTTTCTCTAGCTGGTGTAGGATGATAATTTTGATTAGAGAATGATGGAAAATGGAAGGTATTTGCAGAGGCGGGGCCTTCTTCTGGACTGTGGCTACCATCTTCTCGATGCTCTTGTATAAAAAGTAAGGGAGATTTAGTTGCCTGTTTCTAGTGAAATGCATCAATAGTCGGACATGGTAGGCATAAACTCGATCAAACCTCCCTTCAAAAGTAAAATATTTCATTATGACTTTCATAAGAGGAGCATAGCTGTCAAGAAGATAAGAAAAAGGGAAAATAGCAGTGAAAGCATCTCTATGCTCAGGCTTGATGAAAGGCTTGTAATCTTCTAAGTCAAGATGGGCCTGTTTGAACCATTTTTTGCCATGATATGGAATCTTGGTGGCCTTGGACACTGATCTTGGAGAAAACTTGAAATCAAGGTCCGCTACCTGGAAATGCCTGTTCTGGAACCTCAGGGCGCATAGGTGTTTTAATGGCGAAAAAATTTTGACCTCCTGTATCTTCTGGCAGAAGTCTAGACAACCTACTTCATGGAAGTTGAATAGGATGGATGGATGAGCATTAACCTCCTCTGTAGAGATTGGCTCATATCTTTTGTGCGGACCACTTCTGTTGTCTTGCCTTGGAGGCATTTTTACCTAAATGTACTTTTGAAGAAATCAACTACCTCACTGTGTGTAAACTGCCTTCTTGGAGCCAAAATGTGTCAATTCACTGTTTTGATAGTGAAGAATGTCTTTGGATGATTGTACACTGTTCCCTCACAATATAAAGAACCCCTGCTCCCTTAAAAAGAGACCTTCTACCTTGAATGCATCTCTGTCAGTAGATTTTTCAATAAGAGACCATACAGTGAAAAGGAGACAACAGTTAGGTGAATTGTCTGTGCAAAGTGTCAAGAAATTACCTTGTTCTTATGAAGTTTAGAGGTCAACAACACATTTATATCTTTGTCCCAAGGTAGACTTTTCAATCATTACCAACCTGCCTTTCCTAGAGTGCCTATCACTCAACACACTTATGTTTTATGCAATCAACCCTTAGTGCAATTAGACAGTCACTGTCACAGACCTGGAACAAAGGTAACAGAGTTTAGAATGCTCCAAAAAGTTCAACCAAGCCTGCAATAGTCTTCTCTTTTCAAAATAACCAGGACCTCTTATCAATGTAACACCTTGCCTTTGTAGAAAAAACCTTTATTTTATATGAACATCCATTTATCAAATAAGCTCAAAGAACAAAAGACAGTCAAGCAACATTCACAGTGAAAACTGTCTTTTCTATGAGAAGTAGGAGCAACTTTACCCTGTAGCTTTCAACCTATAAACTGCTCTTTGACAAAAACCCTTTTTTCTAATCACACTTCACTGTCCTCTATATGTATGTCACTCCATCAAACAAAATCATACTACATACATAGCCAACCTCCAGTGTGGGCATACATTCAAACTCACTATTATAGAACAAGGTGACAGAGTTTTTGAAGAATGCTTTACAATTTCAACCAAGCCTGTAGGAGTTTATCTTGTCAAATATTTAAAGCACTTTATCAATGCGAAACCTTTTCCTTTTGATGCCTTGAAGGTAAAACACCCTTGTTCTTTGATATATAAAGGTAGAAACACACTGCTCCTAGTTCAACACAAATTATTTCTTGTAGGTGCCTTAAATAACACATTCAGCATTTTACTACAGTTTTACACCTCGAATCCCCACACAGCAAAAACACTGTCTTTCAGATGTGTTGACAAAGTTTGAAAGCTTTGTATGCTATTGTATGAAAAATTTGTAGCAGTTCAACACACTATTTTCTTTACACTAATCTGATCCTAAACAAACTCCAACTGTTATGGACAGTTTCAACTTTGCTTCACCACAGTAGTGAGGGTGTTTTGATGGTCTTTTTAATAAAAACACAACTCACAGGTGTTTGATATTTCACCAGTTAATCAGGAAAACACTATTTCACCCTCACACCACAGCTTGGAAAATAGAGCTTCTTAACCCTTTATATCACTTAGCACTTTGTTTCAAAAACTGAGAGGCTTCATGAAAATACCTTGAGAATATGGTGAAAAATCTCATTGATGCATTTAGGCCAGCTTCGGAGGTGTTTTGAATAACTTAAGAGGGTCATACAAATGCGCGACGTGCTGGGCTTTCAGAGTGCCGTGCCAAAACATACTGTCGGGTGGCTCTGTCGAGTCGTCCGGGCGCCGTGTATAGGCGCGTCGCGCGACAGTTGAGCGCCCGTGCAAATCTGCTCCTGGGCGCGTCGCACAATTTTCTAGGCGCGTCGCGCGGTAAAAAAAGTGGCAAACTCCTGCAAATTGACCTGAAACTTCTTTGTTTCGATGTTGAGGGTAGCAAAGAGGCCTTGCTCGAGATTTAGAGTTTGAAATTATGAATGAGCCACGGTTATGGACCTTTTTAGAAAGCAACACTTCAACGGCCCTTTCATATTGGATTTGGAGAGGATTTCTTTCAACGTTTCTTTTAAACAACCTTTGTTTTTTAAACCGAATTCTAAAACCTCCTTTTGAACATGCAACAGATATCTTTCATTTGGTCATGTACACAAAGGCGAAAACTACTTATTTCATAGGCGAGACCTTTCTTAAACCTTGTGAAAGATTGAAATCCTTTGACTATTTCTAAACCAGAGAAAAAGGGTCCTCCTTTTTAACATCTGTAATTTCAGACTTCTTTGGTTTCAAACAAAAATATGAAGGCAATGATCACTCCTTTCTAAACCTGTTTTCCATTGATGATGTAACCTCTCCTTTAAGAACTTTTCCTTCAAAGTTTTGACTGCTTCTTACCAGAGGGAAAAATCTGCCTTTTGTAACAATGGTGTGTAGATTTTTGCCTTTAATGATTAATAAAACTTTGAAAAATATGCCACAGTTCCTTTGGCTTCTCTGCTTAGAATATATCACCTATGATATCTCTGTCCTTTTGAAATAATGAAAAAGCTGTGTTTGTTTCAAACCTCCAAAAACTGATAGTATGTCAAATGACTCTCTTTTGGACATGGTGAACAATAGCTCAAAGGGTGCTATCTCTTGGTAATGAAAGCTCAGATTGCCCTTGCCAGCTGATTTTCTTTCTATGCCTTTCAAAGTTTTCAAAACTTAGATGATAACTTGTGGATAAAATGTCTTTTGAAACTTTGACTGTTCTCTACTTAGAGGAGGAAAAATATCTTTTTGGAGCAGTGGCATTTAGATTTTGCCTTTGATGATTTCCAGAACCTGAAACACTGTGCCAAAACTCTTTTTGTACTTGATGATGTTGTATACCTGTTTGTAAGAGACAAACTAGATCAAACACATTTTTGCTCTGGGTATTATGTCATAATCTTGCCTACAATGTAAATATAATTAGGTGACAGGTTTTGCTTGACTGTAGCTGCGAGTGCTAGGTCTCTTTGAGCTTTCTTCTTTGACTGTGGGTAGAAGACAAAACAGGGGATGATGCATGAGAGTTAGAAAGTGAAACAAGGAGAGCTGCTCTTTATGTTTCCTGTGAAGGAGCTCTTCACTGTCTCATTGCACTGCTCTTTGCTGAGGGGAACTGAAATGTCACCATTTGCCTTGGTCAACTTATGACAAGTCATTTGAAAGATAATCTCTGTGAGTAGGGAGGTTAGCACCCTTGAAAAACAACCACCTTTCTTCTGCCTGTGTAATGACATGACATGTCAATTTTTCTTCAATTTGGTCTTGTTGAAACAGCAGGTTGCTTGTGATTAGAATTGTTTTCACTAATGATATGTCTCTCCAAGGTTTTAACAATTCATATGATTTAAAAACTTCAAATGACTTCCTTTACAATACCAAAACTCTATTTTCCCTTTTCTTGCACACTTCAGATCCTAGCGCTGTTATGATAATCACTTATATTCAAAAACCTAGAGTCATTGTTTTACTGTCCAGTAAAAAGCAAGCCTGTGCTTTTGCAATCATTAAAGTCAATAATGGCCAACGCCCTCTGCTTGTAGATGAAGGAGGTGCCTTAACCCTCTGCTTGTAGATGAATGAGGTTCTTGGTCATGACAAATTACTAGTCTGTTTGACAGTGGTGTCTTTCCTTTACTGTGATTTCAGGCTGAAAGGAAGCTGCAAGGTATTGATGAGTCACTCTCTGTCTTGCAGATATTTCTCAGGCTCATGTTTTCATTGAGAAGCAGCTATTCTTCTAAATGTAGATTCAAACAATTTCTTCTGAGATGATGTTATATTTCCTGCCTTTGCAAAATCCATAAAACACTGTAAAACACCTAATAATCAGCTTGAGACTGTGGTCTATGCAGTGCTGAGACTTAGGGGTGTGTAAATGGTGCGACTTAGGGCTGTTATCAATTTCATTTGCAGAGTGGGAGGTCTGTCATGATTGGTCTGTAGCAGATGGAGGTTTCTTTTGGCCTTTTGATGGTTACCAAGGGTAAAATGTCTTAAAGCGCCACTTCCTAACTTAGGGGAGGCTTTTGAAACAGACTTGGATTTTTCCTTTTAGAGCTGATGGGCAGACCAGTAGGGCTAAAGCTAGACAGGATAGTGATAATGAGTTTTGACTTTGACATGGGCGGACTGAAAAAGTAGGAGGGCGAAAAAAGTTTTATGAGGGTTTTCTAGATGACAAATTGACATATGGAAATCAGCTTCTAGAAAACTCAGCTATGGAAATAGTCATCACTAACATGTGAAAAATACTAATGACTAACAATAGTGAAGGTTAAGGTTAAGGTTAAGGTTAAGGTTAAGGTTAGGGTAAAAGTTCAGGTTAAGGTTAAGGGTAAGGTTAAGGTTATGGGTTTAGTCAGGTTAATATTAAGGCTATGTTAAGGGTAAGATAAGGTTAAGGTTAAGGTTAAGGTTAAGGTTAGGTTAAGGTTAAGGTTAAGGTTAAGGGTTTGGTCAAGGTTAGGGTTACATTATAGTTAAGGTCAAGGGTAAATTCAAGGTTAAGGTTAAGGTTAAGGTTAGGGTAAAGGTTCAGGTTAAGATTAAGGTTAAGGGTTTGGTCAAGGTTAGGGTTATGGTTCAGATTAAGGTTAAGGTTAAGGTTTGGTCAAGCTTAGGTTTAGGTTAAAGTTAAGATCAAGATTAAAGTTAGGTTAAGGGTAAAGTTAAGGTTAAGTTTAGGGTTTGTTCAAGTATAGGGTTAGGTTATAGTTAAGGTAAAGGTTAAGGTAAAGGTTAGGTTAAGATAAGGTTAAGGTTAGGTTAATGTTAGGTTAAGGGTAATGTCAAGGTTAAGGTTAGGTTAAGCTTAACGTTAAGGTTAAGGTTACGGGTTTAGTCAGGTTAAGGTTAAGGTTAAGAGTTTGGTTAAGGTTAAGGTTAAGGGTTTGGTCAAGGTTAGGGTTAGGTTATATTCAAGGTCAATGTTAAGGTAAGGTTAAGGTTATAGGTTTATTCAGGTTAAGGTTAGGGTTAAGGGTTTGGTCAAGTTTAGGGTTATGTTATAGTCAAGGTCAAGGTTAATATTAGGTTAAGGCTAAGTTTAAGGTTAAGGTTATGGTTAATTTTAAGGTTAAGGTTATGGTTAATGTTAAGGTTAAGGTTAGGTAAAGGTAAAGGTTAAGGTTAATGTTAAGGGTTTGGTCAAGGTTAGGGTTTGGTTATAGTTAAAGTTAAGGTTAAGGTCAAGGTTAAATGTAAGGTTAAGGTTAGGTTAAGGGTAAAGTTAAGGTTATGGTTAGGTTAAGCGTAAGATAAGGTTAAGGTTAAGGTTAAGGTTAATGTTAAGGTTATGGTTAAGGTTAAGGTTACATGTTTAGTAAGGTTAGGGTTAAGGTGAAGGTTATGGGTTTAGTCAAGTTAAGGTTAAGGTTACGAGTTTATTAAGGTTAAGGTTAAGGGTATGGTGAAGGTTAAGGGTAAGGTGAAGGTTAAGGGTAAAGTTAAGGTTAAGGTGAAGGTTAAGGGTAAGGTTAAGGTTAAGGTTACGGGTTTAGTCAGGTTAAGCTTAAAGTTAAGGGTAAGATTAGGTTAAGGGTAAAGTTAATGTTAAGGTTAGGTTAAGGTTACGTTAAAGTTAAAGTTAAGATTAAGATTAGGTTAAGGTTAAGCTAAGGTTAAGGGTAAGGTTAAGGTAAAGTTAAAGGTTATATTATAGTTAAAGTTAAGGTTAAGGTCAAGGTTAACGTTAATTTAGGTTAAGGTAAGGTTTACCCTAAACTTAACCTTAACCTTAACCATAACCTAACCCTAACCTTGACCAAACCCTTTACCTTAACCTTAACCTAACTAAACACATAAGGTTAGGGTAAGGTTAAGGTTAAGGTTAAGGTAAATGTCGAGGTTAAGGTTAAGTTAGGTTAAGGTAAGGTTGAGGTTACTGTTAGGTCAAGCTTAAGGTTATGGGAAGGCTAAGGTTAAGGTTAAGGGTTATAGTGAGGGTTAAGGTTAAGACTTGGAACCTTAAACTTAACCTTCCCCTAACCTTAACCCTAACCTTAACCTTAACTATAACCTAACCCCAACCTTGACCAAACCCTTAACCTTAACCTTAACCTTAACCTTTACCTTTACCTTTACCTAACCTTAACCTTAACCTTAACCTTAACCTTCCGCTAACCTTAACTCTAACCTTAACCTTAACCTTAACCCTAACCTTAACCTTAACTATAACATAACCCTAACCTTGACCAAACCCTTAACCTTAACCTTCACCTTCCCCTAACCTTAACCCTAACCTTAACCTTAATTTTACCCTTAACCTAACCTTAACCTTAACCTTACCCTTAACCTTCACCCTTAACCTTAACCTAACCCTCCTTAACCTTAACCTTAACCTTAACCTTATCTTTACCCTTAACGTTAACCTTAACCTTAACTATAACCTAACCCTAACCTTGACCAAACCCTTAACCTTAACCTTAACCTGATTTTAATTATAACCTAACCCTAACCTTAAGTAAATGCTTACCATTAACCTAACCTTAACCTTGACATTATACTTAACCTAACATTAACCTTAACCTTAACCTAACCTTAACCTTACCCTAACCTTACCCTCTACCCTTAACCTTGACCTAAACCTAACTTTGACCAAACCCTTAACCTTAACCTTAACCTGACTAAACCCTTAAGTTTAGGGTAATTTTAAAGTTAAGGTTAATTTTAGGGTCAGGTTATAGTTAATGGGAAGGTTAAGGTTAAGGGTTAAGGTTAGGTTAAGGTTAAGATTAGGTTAAGGGTAAAGTTAAGGTTAAAATTAAGGTTAAGGGTAAGGTTAAGCTTAAGGTTAATATTAATGTTAAGGTTAAGGTTAAGGTTAAGAGTAAGATAAGGTTAAGGCTAAGGTTAAGGTTAAGCTTAGGTTAAGGGTAAAGTCAAGGTTAAGGTTATGTTAGCTTAAGGTTAGCTTAAGGTTAGGCTAAGGTTAAGGTTAAGGTTAAGGGTTTGGTCAAGGTTAGGTTTATGGTGAAGGTTAAGGTTGTAGTTAGGTTAAATTTAAGGTTAAGGTTAGGTTACGGTTAAGATAATGTTAAGGCTAAGGTTAAGGTTAAGGTTACGTTAAGGCTAAAGTCAAGGTTAAGATAAAGTTAAGGTTAAGATTAGGTTAAGCTTAAGGTTAGGTTAAGGATAAGGGTAAGGTTATGGGTTTAGTCAGGGTAAGTTTAAGGTTAAGGGTTTGGTCAAGGTTAGCATTAGGTTAGGGTAAGATAAGGTTAAGGTAAGGTTAAGGTCAAGCTCAAGGTTAAGGTTAAGGTTAAGGTCAAGGTTAAGGTTAAGGTTAGGTTATTGTTAATGGGAAGGTTAGGGTTAAGGTTAAAGTAAGGATAAGCTAAGGTTAAGGGTGAGGTAATGTTAATGTTAAGGTTAAAGTTAAGGTTAGGTTAAGGGTTAAGTCAATGTTAAGGTTAGGTTAAGGTTCAAGTTATGGGTTTAGTCGGGTTAAGGTTAGGTTAAGGTTAAGGTTAAGGTTAAGGGTAATATTAAGGTTAAGGGTTTGGTCAAGGTTAGAGTTAGCTTATAGTTAAGGTCAAGGTTAAGGCTAGGTTATAGTGAAGGTTAAGTTTAATATAAGGTTAAGGATAAGGTTAAAGTTAGGGTTAGGTTATAGTTAAGGTTAAGGTTAGGTTAATGGTAAAGTTAAGGTGAAGGTGAAGGTCAATGTCAAGGTTAAGGTTAAGATAAGGTTAATGTTAGGTTAAGGTTAAGATTAGGTTAAGGGTAAAACTAAGGTTAATGTTAAGGGTTTGGTCAAGGTTAGGGTTAGGTTATAGTTAAGATCAAGGTTGAGGTTAGGTTATAGTGAAGGTTAAGGTTAAGAACCCTAACATTAACCTTAACCTTAACCTTAACCTAACCTTAACCAAACCCTTAACCTTAACCTTAACCTGACTAAACCCGTAACCTTAACCTTAACCTAACCTTAACCTTGACTTTACCCTTAACCTAACCTTAAGCTTAACCTTAATCTAACCTAACCTTAACCTTAACCTTGACCTTAAGTATAACCTAACCCTAATAACCTTAACCTTAACTTTACTCTTAACCTAACCTTAACCTTGAACTTAACTATAAACTAACCCTAACCTTGAACAAACCTTAACCTTAACCTTAACCATAACCCTAACCTTGACCAAACCCTTATCCTTAACCTTAACCTGAACCTTTACCCTAACCTTAACCTTAACCTTGACTTTACCCTTAACCTAACCTTAACCTTGACCTTAACTATAACCTAACCCTAACCTTGATGAAACCCTTAGGGTTAAGACCCATAACCTTAACCTTCACTATAACCTAACCCTAACCTAGACCAAACCCTTAACCTTAACTATAACCTAACCTTAACCTTAACCAAACCCTTAACCTGAATAAACCTATAACCTTAACCTTAACCTTACCCTTAGCCTTAAATTATCCTTAACCTTAACCTTAACCATAATCTTAACCCCAGGTTAAGGTTAAGGTTAAGGGTAATGTTAGGTTTAAGGTTAAGGTTAAGGTTAAGGTTATGGGTCTTAACCTTAACCTTCACTATAACCTAACCTTATCCTTGACCTTAACAATAACCTAACCCTAACGTTGACCAAACCCTTAACATTAACCTTAACCTTAACCTTAACCTTAACATAACCTTAACCTTAACCTAAGCTTAATCTTATCCTTACCTTAACCTTCCCATAATGTTAACCTTGACCTAACCATAACCTTAACCTTACCTTAACCTAACTTAACCTTAACCTTGACCTTAACCTTAACCTTAACCTTAACCTTTACCCTAACATTAACCTTAACCTTGACCTTAACTATAACCTTAACCTGACTAAACTCGTAACCTTAACCTTTACCTTATCCTTACCCTTAACTTATCCTTAACCTTAACCTTAACCTTGACCTTACCCTTAACCTTCATCTTAACCATAACCTTAACTTTACCCTTAAGCTTTCGATAACCATAACTTTAACCTTGACTTTACCCTTAACCTAACCTTAACCTTAACATTAACCTAACCTTAACCTTAACTTTAACTTTACCTTAACATTAACCTTAACCTAACCTTAACCTTAACCTAAAATTAACCTTAACTTTACCCTTAACCTAACCTTACCCTTAAACTTACCCTTAACCTTACTCGTAACCTTAACCTTAACCCTAACTTTAACCTTATCTTACTCTTAACCTTCACCTTAACCTTAACCTTATGTTGGGCTACCTTTTTGTCTGAATTTTTACAATTTTTACTTGCTTGTACCTAGTGTTGTATCATTATTCAACCTGTTATGTTGTTAATTAGAGCCATTAGGGACAATAACTATTTATTTGTAAATTTATTTTGTTAATTAGTTTGGAAGGTATTTGTGTGTAATAGTTTCATTAATAAGTGCCTTTCTGGTGGCAGATTCCTATCCTTGGCAAAACCGAGGTTAAGCTTATCTCCTTTTACACCTACCGTCTCATTTTTAGCATCAACATTGTCACATTTTTCTAGTTAAAAATAAGTTTATTTGATAAAGATATTTCCAAACAATATTAAGAATGGCAACTGGGTTGATGCTATGAAAGCTTCAGAATGTATATTGCGTAGTCGAATTAACCATGCTAAACTTGATTTGGACATGGAAAATGCAGCTTATGGTTCATGGAAGCATGGCTGCAAATCTTGAGCTTTGAAGGAACACATTCAAGCTCTCAACAAGGATCACCAAAATCACGGTTATGTTCACATATTTTTTCTAAGAGCATATATCCTGGAAGATTCATATAATCAGCTTCAAATGTGTTCAGCAAGACAGTTGTTACACAACATTTTGTCACCGTCCCTGCAATCCCTTGTCCCGCACATTGGAGGGATTTTTTGGTGACCTGTGAGCAGTGACATGACCTAAAACCACTTTCATGGAATCCCCTTACATAAGGAAAAACATTGCTCTGAAGAAATTTTCCTTTGAAAAACCCTAAATACAGATTTTTTTTCCATGGCGCAACTAGCTAGTTCAGCCCTCATGCCATGGGGGAAATCGGCCATAGAGGGTGTGCCAACTGGCGCTCTGTCCCTGTGTCTCACTGGTGCCAAGCTTAATAAGGGATGTTTTTAAAAATAAATGGTGGAAGTTTGATTCCAACAAACTCTTGAACGAGTCATTAAAAGGATTTGGGTGGTCTGGCTCCAGATCTCCATGTATAGAAAGTGATTTTCCGCCTATCATGGAAGCTTCCTTAGAGATAGGGCCTATCCCATGATTATAGGGATCCCAACTCCCTTTCCTCCATCTATAAAAGCTTGCCTTCTCCCTTAGTATGCTAGCTGAACTTGTAGGAAGGAAACTATAGCTAGACAGTTGTTGAGAGCCAAGCCGAAGAGAGAGAGCTTCGTCCCATTTCCAATAGGCTTTGTTGAGATGTGCTTTGCTGTCAGCCCCGCCGAAGGAAGATCAAGCATCAGAGCTTTGGGTTGTAATATTTACTTTTTTATTTTAATGATAAGAAACTTTGATTATGGTTCCATTCATGTGTTTATTTCTTTACGCAATCAATTATATCCTCTATGACTAATGTATGGTTACACGCATTAGATTTTATGTTGTATTTCATTGCTTCCTTGCATGTGTGCAGGTGTTCGAACATGTCAAGGAGAAGAATTGTGATCTACCAAGTGAGGGATGGGAAGCATCACCTTTTCTTCAACGGCCACTGTGTAGGATTTGAGGTAGACAATTCATTATGATTTTTGTCATTTTGTAACTAGGAACCTGCATCACTACGTGACTTAATTGTTGCTAGACCCGATCTGGGCTAGTACGGATTGCCTCTATCCGCAGAGGGGATTTGCCTCCTCAGCAAATTGGCGACTCCACTCGGGAGTTAGTTGGAGTTATTCTTTTCTCTTTTGGTTGTTTTTGGATTTTGATTGATTGATTTGCACTTCTGGTTCGCCTCCTTTTGGTGTAAAACCCCTGTTCAGCCCCTACAAGACCTGATCCAGTCTCTGTTTTCACTTTTTCATTTATTCCCATATTAAACTAGATTACCGTGGTTTATAGCTTGACAGTCGTGCCAACTAGCTCTTGTTGCTAGTTAGGCCCCCGCGCCAATGCTGTTTTGGCACAGGATACAGCCAAACAGTCGCGCCAACTCTGTTTGGTGTTAGGGTTTGCTTGTTTTTGAGCCCTCTGAGTTTGATTTCTAGTCCTGGTGTCATTTTATGAGTGATTCAGTGCCTTGAAGTCCTTGTTTACTGTGTTTGACCCTTTTCCTCCAGTTTTTTTCCCATTACCATCAGTTTTTCATTTTAGCCCTAGGTTTTCTAGGTGCTATAGTGCGCTGAGCCTCCCGTGGGATTT
The DNA here is from genome assembly GCA_034641835.2 of Pinus albicaulis. Taxonomy (NCBI): domain Eukaryota; kingdom Viridiplantae; phylum Streptophyta; class Pinopsida; order Pinales; family Pinaceae; genus Pinus; species Pinus albicaulis. The sequence goes on from CM076570.1 coordinate 543,424,946, forward strand.
TTTGGTTCTCGCTTTTCCAGTAAACTTTATTTTTTCTTCTTTGCATTTGTTTTGTTGGATTCCATTGTATCATTGCATAAGTTGAGTGATTTTTATATTTTTCATTCAAGTTTCGCTTTGTCTCATTTCAAGCCTAGATTACATAGTTTGTGTGAGTCTTCTTGATATTATTCTTTAATTTGAGGGATTTATCCATCAGTTTGGTTCTTGATTGTGTGCGTTTACATTGAGTGAAATTGCTTGTTTTGACTCTCTCACTGTGAATTGGTTCCTTCATTATTTTTTCATTTCATTTGGTGCATTTTCTCTAAAACATTGAAAAATACAAAAACAAATCTCTTTGCATTTTTGATTAGTTTAGTGAAAATTGAAAGCTTTTCCACATTATTAGTGTTATATAACTCTAAGAGAATTTTTTTTTTGTTTTCATTAGCTTGCATTAGAGACAGTATTGGATGTTCTTGTTATCATTTTTTTGTTATTTGAAATGCTCCCAACCTTCCCATAGTTAGCTCTTCATCGAACAAAGTGATATAGTGTGGCATGTAGTGTGCATTTAGAGGATTTTTTTGAGATCTAACATTCGATAGGGCCTAAAATTGAAACATAAATTGAAGATCAAATATAAAATATATTCAATTAACCTAAGGCTACATTGAAACATTAACGGAATATCTAGAGGTCGAGGCTACTGGCGTGTTTCGGCATCATTAGATCTAGTAGTTGTCGTTCGCCTTCTGGCCTTAGAAAGCACTAGTACGGACTTGTGCTCCCCATACCATCGTGTATATAAAGGGAAACCCCACTAGGTTGCTATCCTTTATCTGTAGGAAGCCAAATCTGCCACCTTTTACTTGCGATACACTAAACACAACATTCGGGGAGATTACCTGCACATACATCAAGTCCTTGGTTGATTTTTCTTTCATTTTTTAACCAAGGTGTATATGGAAGTTCACAGATATCTGGTACACCCATCTTCCTATATTACCAGAGTAGTCATTTTGATCTTTTCTGACTCATTAAATTTGAAAATATCATTAAGCGCTTGTCCTTCCACGCTTGTTTCCAAATTGAAGGAGATAGAGTCATCTTTTACTTGTTTCTAGACTCTTAAAACATGAAACAATAAAATTTTCCAATTTCAATGTGGTAAAATTAATCACCTACGATCATACGCCCATTTAGAGATTTTTTTTCGGTTGGTTGATTGTTCGCCTTGGTTTTTGCCCATGTGTATTTGTTTTGATCTCTTCGTCTTTTCATTATAGTCACAGTGGCGGAACCCCCAGTTTTTTCTTCTGGTATTCCTTACACAGATGATTCATCAGAGGTCTCTTAGTCCTCTTCTGAACATCAACAGTCTATTGTGTCTGAGTTTCCTGACAGGGGACCGGTTATATCTGAGCTTCCCTTTGGTGGACCAGTTGATTTCAATTGGCCCTTGTCCAACGCTTGGTTTGGATTTGGAGTAGGGGAAAACTTCCCTCCTCTTACATCAGGATTTCCTTTCTTGGCTGTTGTTATACCTCCTATCCCTCGTCATATTTTAGAAGATCTTGCAGCAGGGTTAGATATGGACTCACCCAATCCTTCTCCTAGTGAGGAAATTCCTACATCTGTTGAAGATTACCAGCTTTTTCCCGAAAACATCCCCGAGTCTTTTGTTATGTTTTCACTTGGTCCTTCACTCCCAGCTAGATATAGGTATTTAAGTTAGGTCATGGCCACTATGGCCTCCATGGGAATATCGACTCTATCCACGAGGTCGGTTATTCCTTCATTAGGGATGTTGCCATCGACATCTCTCACAGCATCTCCTTTCGTCACATCAGTAGATGTTAGGCTTACTATCTGCATAGTTGCATCTATGCCCACTGTCACTACTCAGTCAACTAGGACCTCACCAGTTCCTAAAGACATTTACATAGCTTCTGCTATTCCTGAGAATATTTCTCCTAAGGAGTATCAATTATCTTTATAGCCGTCGAACTCTGAGGTTGGTAAGTCCTCTCAAGATCTCAACCGTCCTTATTTTTCCCATTATGGACCCGATGGTACCCCGATTTATGTATTCCCATATTAATATGATGAGCAGGGAAACCCTCTTCATTTTCCTGGTCCCGAGGCTTATCAGTATATTAACGATTTTCTATCTGCCCAGGCTGGGAAACCCTTTAACCCACAAGAACAACCCTTCCAGGGAAAACCTTCGACCTAGCCAAGTTATTTATACGACCCGCAAGGACAACCCTTATAGGGACAACCTTCGGGCCAGCAGGGATTTTTGTATAGTCCGTAAGGACAGTCCTACAACCCTCAAGCTCAACCTCTATAGCCTCACCCTATCGTCCAACCAGGGTAACCTCAAGTACCCACAAGCTAAATGGGGTATCAACTTGGACTGTTGTATGTTCCTGGGGAGCAAATCCATCCTTCTCAACCCTTGGTGCAACCTTAGCAACCTCCGTTTCCAATTGGTCCAAATGTTGCATAGCCAGGGCCATCTTATGGTCTTGTCACGGGTCAACCTAGTTATCAGGCACAACCTGGCCCTCTCCCGCCATCAGGCCAACCTACTCAGCTGAGGAAACCTGGTGTCCTTCATCAGCCAGGTCAACCTGTTCAACCAGGACAACCTGTTTAGCCAGGCCAACCTATTCAACCAGGGCAGCCTGCACAACCAGGTCAACCTGTTCAACCTGGACAACCTGCACAACCAGTTAACCCTGCTCAACAGCCAATCTATTCTATGCAATAGACGAACCTGCATGTGTGCCCAACTTATCAGGCTCATCAGGGCCCCACTTAACAGCAACCCACTTGACCCCAAGGTGATTATTACCTTCAAGGTCAGTCACGACCAATTTACAACCTACCCCAAGGTTCTTACCTTCAACAACTAGGCTATACTTATACTCCATAGTCAAATCCATACACTGCATAAATGGGGCCCACGTATAATCAGGGTCAGTACCCTGGTTATCAACCCAATTATATGGCTTATACCCCCTATGGTGAGAATCCTCTAGGACATAACCAATGGGGGCAGATTTATGCTCAACCAGGTTGGAGTATGGGTACAAGTGCTTATTGAGGACCTGGCATGCCTTTAAACCCTCAGTTACCTTTCCTCTCCATGTTGGAATTACTAGATGTATCTAGATTGACCAATGATCCGATTCTTCATAATCCATATTAGCCTCTGGTTCTGACCAAGGTACCTAGTGACTACCCCAAGTTTGAAGGGAAATCTAGAGAATACCCCCAAGAACATGTCATGACCTACCATTTCTGGTGTTCTTCGAACTCTTGGGTGGATGACTCGATTCGTCTACATATTTTCTAGCACACTCTTACCGGCATTGCTACTAAATGGTACATAGAACTACCCCATGGTATTTTTCAAGACTTTAATACCCTAGCTATGGAATTCCTGACACATTTCCAGTTACTGGTTCGTTATGAATTCGGGACGCATCTCCTAACATTTCTAAAACAAGAGAAAGCCACTCATATTTTAGATCATATTCATGAGTGGAGATGTCATCATTGACTGATAAAGTTTGATATTCCTGATCAACTTCTAACTCATTGGTTCACTACCTCCTTTATCAATAAGATCATTCAAGAAATTTTTATGGGGGAATGTGTAACCGAGGAACAAACCATCGCTCGTGCCCATTACCTCAATTTAGTGTACTCTCAGTCTGGCATGTTACATGATATCTTGACTAATGCCCCATGGCTGGGGACCTCTAAAGCACCACCTACCCCATTGGTTGATCGTGTTATTGGTTCAATCTCTCATACTTCTTGTAGGTCTTCTAATGTGAATCAGAAGTCGAATTATTCTAATAATTCTGCTTCTCCCGCTACTCCAGATTCTGGTAAGACCGCGGAGGTCAATGCCATTCAGGCCAATCCTGTGGACAAGACTTCCAAAGGAAAGAAGAAGGGCAAAGGCAAAGCCAAATATGATGCCCCAAAATTGGAATCCTCCAAACCACGTGTTGATGATTGTTCGCAACGAAAATCGAAGTACCCTTGCTTGATCTGTGACAGAGATCACTACATCAAAGATTGTCCCTGACGATCTGAGGTTAGTCAACTTCTTAAAGGCTATAAGGGGACTTCAGTAGTTCTTAAGGAGCCTTTTCCATCTCAGCAGACCTAGATGTTTGAATAGCCTTCACTATCTGCACCATTTGGGTCCCAAGTTTTCATGATGAATGGTGGTGCGCTCATTTCTAACGCCACTCGATTGAAGGATTATGCTGGATCACCTCAGGCAGCTAGGAAGGAAGTTGTTGATGACCCGCCTCCCCCACCTACCTCTAGTCCTTTATAATTTGAGAAGCCCAGCACTGAACCCATTATACGGCCACCTTCCAAAGGTGTTCTTCGAAAATATTCCTATAATCCAAACACCCGTGCTACTCAGCATTACAGCATCGTTAAGGATCTGGCATAGGTGCCTTCTGCAATGTCTGCGTTGGAAGTTCTTCAAAGTTACCCATCTCTATGGAAAGCTCTGTTATCTGTAATCAATGGAATTGATCCTACCAATTCTATCCTTCTCACCTTCGATCTAGAGAATTTTTTCCCCCGACTTCCACATCAAACCATCCTTGTTATACAGGTTGGTATCAACAACCTCCACATTCACAGAGCCATTGTGGATGAGGGTGCCTCTACCTGTGTTATGTCATCTGCCTGCTGGAAGGCCATTGGCTCTCCATCCCTCACATCATCTCCCAATGCCCTTGAGGCATTTGATGGTAGGGAATCAAAACCCTTGTGTGTTCTCACGAGTTTACCGATCACATTACAAGGTAAGACAGTCAACGTTGAAGTGGAAGTTGTTGATGCTAAACTCAACTATAATCTTCTACTTGGTCGTAGTTGGACCCATGCCATGCTGTGTGTTTCGTCCACCCTCTTTTGGCTTTTGAAATTTCCGCATGAGGGAAATATTATTACAGTCGATCAGTTGTCTTTCTTTACCTCGTCCTCCAAGAAAAAAGTGCCATAGGTGGATCAAATTCCTAATCCCCCTGAAAGTGTAGGACCTGGTCTTTTCAAATACCCCATTCTCATGGGTATTTTCCCCATGCCACCACCAAACACCGTTCAATTCAACATGATCTCTAGGTGGAATGACCCATGGATCATCCCTTCTCCTGAAAAGGTGACCTCTTTTGGAGAATAGATGCCTCTAACCCCAGTTGAAATCAATTATTGTGAGATTGTTACTGCATCAGATCCTCCTCCTACTAAACATGCTCCTTTGAGCATGGATCTGGATGTTTATTCTCAATCCCCTTGGCTTGCTGATGTAGATTCGCCTGATCCTTTGAGAGAAGTCTTTCTGTCTGACGAAGCTCTTGTGGAGACTATGTCTCTCGAAGATTTGCCGTGGAGCGATGGACATCATCATTCCTTGTTCATGCCCATCCTAGGGGAAATGTCTAATTGTCTCGAGCATTTTGTATCTGGTTATCCCCCTCATGAGCCTCCTCCTTTGAGCTCATCGGAGAATAGTTCCTCTTCTTGTGTCAAGCTCCTAAAACAATGAAACAAGCTACTTCGACGATAGTTCTAAAGTGTGTCAACCTCGTTGAAATAATGGAACACAGTCCTATTCAATTTGAGTTTTGTTAGATTTTTTAGAGTCGAGTCTCTCTTACTCTTAGGTTTTGCACCTTCACTCCATTTTCTCTGGATTGAAGCTTGGGGGCCATGTACCTCGAATTGAGACACCATGCTGGGGGCATGCCCGTTTTTTATCATTTCAAGTGTAGTTTACATATCTGTTTTAAGCTTGCATAAAAATGAAATATGATTGGTGTGATGCATTTTGTGAGCTTTTAACTTTCCCATTGGGTCATGTGTTACGCAGCTAATGCATTAGATAACAGTTTATTGGAAATTTTCATAACATATTAAAAACATCATCATATGTGAAAAAATCCATCCAGGAATATATATATATGTCGAATGTTTGCAGTTTGTGTGCATCACATAAAATCAAAAAATATACATGTCTGTTTTAATAATATCTGGAGACAACATGTCTCTCAAAAATATGAAAATGAAAAGCCTAGGCTACTAATCAGCATGGTGAACATGGTATCATTTTACTGCCCACACCAATCGCCTTAGTAAACGATGAAGGTGACTAGGCACCCCTACGGTGTGCCTCTGATAAGCCATAGGGACATCTGCTAGGTGAGCATAATCAGGAATCCCATGGGCGATTCCCTCTAAGTTATGAACCATCTCGTTCCCCTCGCCCCCCTCACCTTGAGGGTCATACGTGAGAGGGATCCTTCGCGCAATCGATGACATCCCGGTGGGCCTCTTTGGGCCAACATCTGCATACATATAGGATTGATTGTTATAAAATGCATGTATACCAAAAAAATGATAAAATCAAAAAGAGTCTTACCTCGCTCCTCATCTCAGTCCTCTCCTTCCAGGAGTGGAAGGTTTGGGTCTCCTGTGAAATAAGTACCAGCATAGGGCTAGTCCTCTATGATGATAAACTGTCATTGAAGCCATTCGAAGAACTCGAGCCACCATGAAATTTGCTGGCCCCCTCCTGCTCTGGGAATCAGTACTGCCCATCGAGCCATTCATGGCTCTCTCAAAGGTGGGTCTACGACTATTGCCCTCTGGCCCTGGAAGATAGGTAATTATTCTAGGATGAATGATACCAAGATAGACCCATACCCAAACTGCTTCAGTTTGGTATTTTTACATTTTTTCAATTGGCATTTTATATTCATGGTTACAGCTATAGCCCAATCAAATAACGTCAGGTTCATACATTCTGATGCTAAAAGGAGCTGTGTTTTGGTAGCCTCATGCAGTGCCTGTCACCCCATGGCCCACGTAATGGAATGGAGCACCACTCTGAGTGCTAGATCGGGAATAGTGTGAATGTCCACTTTACCACTACCTGATTCTGTTTGTGCCCCTGGGCACACTCTTTCCATAACCATTGACATATTTTTTCCAGAAGGCCTAGTACCTATCATGATCAGAACTGGACCTCTAGGAGACAATCCAGTGATGATGTAAACATCGGACACTTCGAGTTCTAGCACTTGATCTTGGATCCTAAACTTCTCTTCATTCTCATACCAGATATTGATCAAGTATTGCAAAAATTCAGGTTGTGCCCTGAGACATGGTGTCAAGAATAATTTCTTTAAACCATAATCCTGGAGAGCATTCATGCATTACTCATTCCCCATTGCCATTTAGTCCTCTTCACTATGCTCCATTTCTTTCCATTTGATCACCATTGTGGCTTTGTACCTGCACCAAAATGGTCATAATCACATCATAAGATCCCTTGGGCATTCAAAAATCCAATTGATTGGTTCATTTTTTGTAAAATTTGAGTGGAAATGAGGTTGCGCAGTTGGCGCAACTATTTTGCTGACATTCGCGCCAGCTGGAGTGACCCCTTTGCAAAAAGAAGTCGATTGGTGTAGGTTTGTGCCTCATACCCGTGCCAACTGTGCGAGCCCTAAATTTTCAAATCCTCCCCTAAGGTATCCCAAATCACGATGGAAAAATATGAAATGTGGATTAAAATGTAGCTAATAGAAGTGCCTCTTACTTGGAAAAGAGGGGATCTGAAATGATGCACTAGATCGTCCACAATTGTCACCGCAAATTCACAAAGGAAAAACTCACTTTCGCTATACACAAGAGGTAAAAAGTAAAAAGTAAATATGTTTTTACTATTTTGGTCATATTTATAACTTTTCAAAATAAAATTAGGTTTTGGAGCTTATTTTTCTAATATTTTATCATATTTTGTTGAAAAATGGGTTTTACGCTTTCTTTTTGTGCAGCGACATGTTTTCACGTGACTGGGACAATGATACGAGTTGTATTTTATAATTTTTTGGAATCGGTAAAAACACGAAAAAGTCACCACTGGAGTCATCTTTCAGCTCTTTTCTAACTATCTAAAAATGAAAATATTGTCGAGTCGCTTGTCATTTTGGCCTCGTTAAATTGGCTACGGAGTGACATCTACCCAGTATACGTTTACCCCTTTTTTGGGATGGGATAGATTATTTATGAAAAATGAATACCCTAGCCTATCGCAACTAGGAGGTTCTCTCATATATAGTTTTCTACCTTTTCAGATCTGTGGGAATATCTACGAAAAGGGACTGTTGGAGTTTACTTTTCCGTTGTCTTTTCAAACTCTCTAAACATGAAAAGACACTGAGTTCTTCCTTTGTCAGACTCGTTAAAACCTGATGACATCGGACTCTATCGTAATGATGATAATCGAGTTCCTCCTTCCTATGGCTTGTTAAATGCACTAGGTTAGATTTGTCTGAACGACAAACTTATATCGCAAGCATATGTTATCCCCTTCAAGCTTGTTTTCAAAAATAATTGGGGTAATCGCCAGAAATGGCGAGGGAAAAATGGAACCAGTATCACCATCGTGTTGGCAGTATGTCGCTCTTGAACATGGCACTTATCTACATTTGTGTCGGGTTGGGGACATCTCATCTCATTTTCTGCTTGCCTCCATGGGTTTGGGTAATCTTTTTTGACCGCTCATCTACTCTTTACCACATCATCATGACCTCAGATCCTTTGATGTCAAATACTACCAAATCTAGTGTCATTCCACCGATATGTTCAAGATAGGTTTGCCTCTGCAGTTTTCAACCTCCCTCTGATTCTCCACTGATCTCGATTCAAAAACATCATGTTCATCTGTTTCGTGTTGATGATGTGGGAAACACTATGGCCCACCTTTGATCAAGGTCACTTCCTGTCGACTTCAGCTCATTATCTAAGAAGCTGATATAGAGACTCCCTTCTAGTACCTTGGAGCCTGCATGCCTTAATGGCAGGTTCTTTGCATTCGATGCAAGGTTTTCATCATTGGCCTTCGATTGAATGACTCTGCAGGTGTTCGAAACCAGCTCACTGTTCACATTCCGCGGATTGTATCTATAGTACCTTGAGAGCCATCCTCATTATTGGTGGTTCCTCTCGCGTCTATTAATGGCTTTCATTATTGGCTGGTAATCAGACGATGTTCTTCCATGTTCAACTTCAATTCACTTATTCACATGCTAGGACTTCTACTTTGTTCGGGTCGAGATGGAACGCAAGACCCTAGATTTTTTCTGATGAAATCCAGGTTGTGGATTCTTTGTGCATTATCATGATTAGTTACATGACTCATTTGATTGGATGGATACGACCGTACCTGAGTCTACTTGTTGGTCCTTCTTACTGGATGGCTGCATCCATACCATGGATAGCAGTTATTTTACACCCTATTATGGATGGCTATGCCCATACCACATATCATGTATCAGAGATATCAGTTGTACTTGTATGTAGGTCTTTCGATAGTAGCGTTTTCAGTTTGGCGTGATCTCATAAAGAATTTCACCCCTCCCTCCCTCTCGGACCTCATGCTTTAGGGGGCATCTGTTACATAGAATTTTTTCACCGTCCCTGCAATCCCCCATCCCACACATTGGAGGGGTTTTTCCATGACCTGTGAGAAGTGACATGACCTTAAACCACTTTCATGGCATCCCCTTTCATAAGGACAAACATTCCTCTAAGGAAATTTTCCTCTGAAAAACCCTAAAAACATATCTTTTTTCCTTGGTGTGACTATCCAGTTCAGCCCTCGCGCCAATGGGAGAAATCCACCATAGAGGGTGCACCAACTGGCACTCTGTCCCTATGTCTCACTTGTGCCAAGCTTAATAAGGGATGTTTTTTAAAAATAAATGGTGGAATTTTGATTCCAACAAACTCGTGAACGAGTTACTAAAAGGAGTTGGGTGGTTTGGCTCCGGATCTCCATGTATGGGAAGTGATTTTCCACCTATCATGAAAGCTTCCTTAGAGATAGGGCCTATCCCATGATTATAGGGATCCCAACTTCCCTTCCTCCATCTATAAAATCTTGCCTTCTCCCTTAGCAAGCTGGCTAAAATTGTAGGAAGGAAACTATAGCCAGACAACTGTTGAGAGCTAAGGCAAAGAGAGAGAGCTTCGTCCCGTTTCTGATAGGATTTTTTGAGATGTGCTCTGCTGTCAGCCCCACTGAAGGAATATCAACCATTAGAGATTTGGGTTGTAATATTTCCTTTGTTATTTTAATGATAAGCGACTTTGATTATGGTTCCATTCATGTGTTTATTTCTTTACGCAATGAATTTTATCCTCTCTGACTGATGTACGGTTACACACTTTAGATTTTACATTGTATGTCATTTCTTCCTTACATGTGTGCAGGTGTTCAGATGTGTCAAGTGGAAGAATTATGATCTGCCAAGTGAGGGATGGGAAGCATCACCTATTCTTCAACGGCCACTGCGTAGGATTTGAGGTGGGAAATTTGTTATGATTTTTGTTGTTTTGTAACTAGGAACCTGCGTCACTGCATGCCTTGATTGTTGCTAGAACCGATCTGGGCTAGTTGGGATCGCCTCGATCTACAGAGGGGATTTACCTCCTCAACAATAGTCATTGGAAAAACAACTTTAAATGTGACTTTGATAGCGTGAAGATGCATGCACCGAACAGGGATTCGTATGTAGCGCAGAGGAGCTGATTTGGATATGTTAGGGTCCCATGATTTGGCTGATTGGAAAGCCAAGTGACAAGGTAACGTCAAACCAATATTTGGAGCCCAAGGACCTAGCCTTCCTGGACTCAGAGAGGGCTCTCTCTATTTGTGTAAGGCATATCTGTTTGTTTGCTTCTTATGTTTCTGATTTTAGGCTAGTTATAATGTAGGTTTTTGGTTTTGTTTTTAGGTTTGTGAGGGATGAACTGATCAAAGACTAATATAGGTAAAAATATGTCAGATCAACTGGGCTATGGGGTCGAAAAGGTCAAGAAAGCTCCAGATGGTGATACAAGGTATGTTGAAGGGCCGATTTGATCAAGGCAAAATGCATCTTTGGGTAAAATGGAGTGGGATGGGCACTAAGTTTGTGACGAACAAAGGCTTCCGAACATAAATAGTTCAACAGCTGATAGAAACATGGTAGGGCTAACCATTATGCATGAGAAATGTAACTATAAACTGATAAATGCATAGAAATAAACATTCAAGCAATACATAGAGATATATGACTCTATAACTTTAGGAAATTACTATCAGACTTTGGGGAAAGACAATTAAGACAAACAAACAACTCAAATCACTATGAGGAAATGCTTAAGCATAGTATTCCAAGCTATCGGGCATGTTGAAGTAGGATTGCATAGTTTTAGGCAAAGGGAAAGATCAGTACAAGACCTCCTTGGTTCAACTAAGAGAATCAAACAATCAAAGAAAGGTTTCAGAGGTGGAGCTATGACTAGCCATGAGTAAGAAAGGCATACCTTGAAGCATACTTAGCATGCATAAAACCATAAATGAAACAAGCAAACAATTTCTTCAGTTATCAAAGAGCAATCAAGGATTCTTTGATATGCTTAAGAAGGAAAAAAACATAGAAGCTATAATGAAATAGGAAATCTAAGGTGCCTCCAAGGGCATGTCTCAAATCTATTCTCTATTGTCTTAAAACAAGCAAGCACATGAAATATGTATGAAAAATAAGAGTCATAACAGAGAGGGACACTATACTATTTTACCAAGTCAAGGAATCCAACAGCAGTCCTCTTTCATCATCCAAAAACATTCAAGAAACTCTCCAATACATGAGACAAGTATTTCTTCCAAGCTTGTATAACCATATATTTCTCTATATCATCAAGTTCAGCCTCATTTACAATGAAGTCTTTTGGAATATATAGGCCAAGATGAGGGAAAACCTCTTAATTCAACTTGCAAGCTCATTGGCCCATCAAAAATATCTGATTTTGTCCTTGACTTTATGTAATTAGGCCCAAAAATGACAAAAAACAAGATCATGTCGAAATTTGCTCAATTTTGGTGAGAAAACCCCTTAAGGGTGTTTAGAAACATGCCTAGAAGCTCGGGCCAAAATTCCAAGTCTAGATGTGTCCTTTCCACTTTTTCTCACCAGGCACTCTCTTTGGGCAATTTTGAATTTTTCTTGGTTTTTTTCCTTATTGTTTGGAATTTTAGCTTTGGTGAAGAAGTCATGGCCCCTTGCCTTAGAGAGATAGCTAGCACATACTTTGGAGAATGCCCTTCAAGCTCTATGTTTTGTGTTTGCTTGCCCTCATCATGGCTTGCTTGAGGGCTGTCTTGTTTATCCTTGTGACTCCTTTCTTCATGACTGTCATGTTTTTTCCCTTCCCTATTTTGTTGTCCATCACTTTGCTCTTTATCATCACTATGTTTCTTGCCACTTTTCCCTTCCTGACTGTCATGTTTTTACCCTTTTCCTTGTTCCTCATCATCACTAGTTTTCTTATATTTCTCTTCTTTGACTTACCAAGACAAACTGATTAAGTGATCACTGGAAATAAATCTTCAACCAACACACATGTTCCTCTTTGCAAATCACTTTTCTTCTTTGAGTTTAGAAAACAAGTATTTTTTGAATGAAAACAAAGTCACTTCTTCAGTATTGTGTTTGAGTAAAGAGGTCTTTGACAAGATCTTGTTTGTGGTTTCTTGAAAAGAAGTCTCCTTTGTTTTAGCACAAAACCCTTTGCCTCAAACATTTTCCCTTTTGATATCTCTTCCTTGCTTTGTTTTTAGATGATAAAGCGCCTTTAAACCGCTATTTTTTAAAGATTGCATTCAATTGGAAAAGGTCTTCATCTTCTAACCACTTCTTCTTCTCTAATCTATTAAACAAATTGCTTTCAAGACCACTTTTTTATGTATTTCACACCTTCAATTTGAAATGATGACTGTCCATGTTTTAATCACTGCTTTCTTTATGGTTAAAACAAGAAAGGGACTGATTTAAAACACTTTTTTAAATGCTCATTCAAACTGATCATGATTCCCTTCAAAAAATTTCCTTTTCTCTTTTTAATTCACTGTGTTCTTGGATGCTAATAAACAAGCATTTATTAAATGAAAACAAAAATCAATTTTTATTGTTGTGGATGAGCAAAAGATCTTGAATAAGATGTGTTTGTGGCTCTTTGTTGAAAAAGAATATTTTTTGTTTTGGCACAAAAATCCTCCCCTCAAGCACTGCCCCTTTGCTATTCACTATTTTCAAAAAGGTAAACGAGAAATCTTTCAAGATGATACAACATCCTCTAAAATCATTGTGTTAACCTTTGATAACCATAGCAAGAACAAATTTTTGATTCGGAAAACAAAGTGTGTTTTGGAAACTGTTGTTGAAATACTCCTTTAACCTGATTAAGAGAACCTCTACAACTCTATTTCTTTGATTCTGGATGCTGCACACATTTTTCAATGTCTCATAACACAAAAGAAACCTCTTTTAAAATGATAAAGCCTTTATCCCTTTAACATAGTTTTCTCTTCTTTTGACATGGCAACAAATTTTCCCTTTGTAACAATGTTAAGACACCTTTAAACAAACTTGAGAATTCTTACAAACTCTACTATTTCCTCTTCTAGAGACTGTGTGTATTTTTCTTGTAATTTCATAGCAAGAAAAAACTCTTTCAAGTGATCCTATCAATTATCTCCCTCTTCACTATTTTTTTGAAATCATTCTTCTTTGATTTTGATTAACCAGATATTTTTCCTTTGAAAATCACAATGTTTTCCTCTTTTACTACTCAAAAAAACAATACTACTAAAAAAAACAAACCTTTTTTACAAACAAACTTTTTGGAAATGTCATAGACCTTATTTTATCACTGTCTCTCTTTGGTGTCTTTGGCATGCAAGTTTCCTTTTTGGAAAAGATCGATTAGTTTTTCTTTAGGCACACAAATTTATCCTCTTCATAACAGTCCCTTGATGTTGTTGGGAGGTGAATTTTTGTAGAAAACTTGACTTTGGCACTTTTGAAGTTTGGTGTTGATAGTGACCCAGGTGCCTGGGTGGTGGGCCGTTCAAGGGCAGCATGGGCGAGGTCAAAAAATAAAGGTTAGCGGTAGTTTTCAACAACTTCAAGGATTTAACTAGGTAAATGAGGGTATTAGGATAATTTGTCACTTGGAATGAAAAATTTTCATGCTTGGAGGGCTTTGTAAATGACAAAAAATGCTAGGGCCCTTCAGGGTCAACACAGGGTGATAGGCGTCGGGCTGTTCAAACAAGGCCCAAGCCATTCACAATTGAGCAGTGTAGCAGTGTTTTAGATGACAAAAAAATGGTGTAAATGGTGGATTGAAAGCGTTAAAACATTGGGCAGGTGATAAAACAACTTACCAGGGTATGAAGCAGTTGAAAAATACATTTGAACACTGGGCGGTGGCGTTCAGAAGTTATTTCAGGCGTCGAGCACAGGCATGATGCTCTCAACTATGGGAACACCACGCCTTTCACAAAATCCTTCTAGAGGCACTCACAGGCGTGCCACACTGCTATACAGGCATGCTGCACATTCCTTCCAGCTTGAAAAATGAGACACAGTCCTCGAAAGATGTTTATATGATTTGGTTTCCTTGAATTGAATTCATTGAATATTTGGAAAACAATAAAGGCATTAAAAATTACAGAGCTTCTCACTTTGTTTGCATGGCTTGTGTTATCAATTTTTAAATCTAAAATGTCATTTCCCTTGAGACGAAGAAATTTCTTCATGGACAGTAGAGTAGTTTTGTCTTGGGATAAAAAAGAGGGTGCTCCTTGCTTTGGGAAACTGGCCAAGCATCCCAGTATGAAGTTCTTTGCCATATGCGTGAACATGAAGCTATAAATTCAGAATTATGAAGCAGTGGGACATAGAGATAACGGACTAAAAGGTTCAAAAGTTGCACCATATACCATGAGAAAAACCATATGTGATCAATCTCCTTCTTCTTCTATGATTTCCTGTGCAAAATAATTATTATCTGATATAGGAGTATTTTGATTTAAGTCCAAAACCAAGTTGATCAAGTTAGACCACGATGTTGCCTTATGTTTGCTTCCTTTGCTCCCCTTGTTGATGCCTTAATTTCAGCTTGCATCATTTCCTCTTCTATAACATTTACTTCTTCAATGGATGCAATAAGAATTTCAGTAACGTGTGGAGCACTTGATCTGTGTTCTTTACTATAAGGATATGAATTAGAGTAGCAACCATTTCCTGAATTTGAAACTGATATGAAAGCAAAAGATGCAATACGTGGAAGCTCATTTTTTTATCTTTTTCTGTGCAGCATACTTTAGTCTTTGAAACAGGATCAACATCAATCTTGTTAGTTTTAATGATATTCTCTCTGCGCTATCAGACAATTTCCTTTGTCTTCCTATTCCCCAGATTTCTGTTCCTCCATTTCCTGTGGATGATTATGACCTGCATTATCCGCCGAGTATATTCTTATAAGTTTTAAATGTTTTTTTTATGTTTCCAATGTAATTTTTCAATTGTTTGCCTACCCATTTTTGACCTTCTGGTTTCAGCCCATAATTATTTTTTCCAAGTCTTAGCCAAACCCCGGGGCAACCCTGGTGCTGGTTGAGCTATCCAACAACTATCATTAATTGCTACTTCATTCAACATTTCCAAAATCTTTGGCATGTTAAGCAGCTCATGGATACTGTAGTGAATATCCATAGAACCATATTTCCTTGTTTGAATATTCTCCACATTACCACATGACATGCATACAGAGTGTACAATATTTGAAGTTGCTAACTTTACACTTTGTGAGCCTGTTCTTGAAGAATTCAGCTCAGTAAAGTCATCATTGTCCTTGCTACTGTCATTAGGAACAGGAATCTGAACATCCTGTGTAGCACTAGTTTTCAATTTGTTTGAATTATCATCATCTTTTTTAGGAGCACATGCTATGAGAAAAATTTTCAAAGAACCACCAGAATTGTTGTTTCTTTGGTGTGCTTCGATTTTTTCACCAAAGGTTTCAGACAACTTTTCCCTCCTAGAAAACTTTTCCTTTGTGAATCGATCCCTTTTTTATCCAAGTTTCTTCTTAATGCTCGATTCAAGTTTCTTCTTGATTCTTGATTCAAGTTTCTTCTTGATGCTTGTTATGCTAGTGTTGCTTGGACTGGATCCTGTTTGCAGCTTTTTGACATTTTGAACAATCTTGTGTAAGAACTTCATGCAATCTAAATTGGCATCCTTCACTTTTATTTCAACATTGTAAGGCATAACAAGCATATTTTGTAGCTTTTCAATCTCAATTTCTAGTTACCTTTGATATTCTATTGCAGCTGAAAAGCTATTTAGAAATATATCATGTTCCTCATTATATTTTGACCTTTATATCAAATCTGGACCACTAATACCTAGAGGAAAAGCTGACTATCAAACTTATCCAATGGTTCTAGAAAATTCCGCCTAGGAACTTCAATAAATAGTGGGAAATCAATCTCAATAATAATTTACTTTAGCCCCTCATTTTTCAAGATAAAATTAGTGAAAATCAAGGGACTCTTTATGTCAGTCAACACAGCCCTTAGACACAAGGAAAATCAACCCCTTTTAACTCACAAAATTCAGCCTCTTTTTCACAGTCTTAGTCCACTGATTTTTTGCACAACTTGGCCCTCATATGGAGCTTGGAAATTTGGCCATTTAGATGAGGCTGTCCCTAGTCAAGAATTCCAGCCTTGGATTATGTCTTGAAGGAGGATTTTTATAAACAGAGAAACAGGGGCTTGTTAACACCGTCATGACAATATTTTTCTTTTTATATGAAATAGGTCCTCAACCTACAAAATTTCATTTGTTTCACCACTGTTACTCAACTGATCTTACAAATAGAGACTTTATCAACACAACATTGAAAAACCCTACTGAAGCACCTATTGTTTATCTTTGGAGGAGGTGGCTCACACTAGTTTCTGAAGTCACTTAAGAACATGTTGGCCTCTGCTTGTTTATGGAGGCTACAGCATGTCCTTCTAACCATCTGCTTTTTGAAGGAGGTTTCACCATAGTGTCTTTAACCCTCTACTTATCATTGAAGGAGGCTTCCAACACACAGTCTTTGTGCCCCTTCAGACCTATCATGAGGCTTTTATTTTTATCTACTGATGAGGATGCTTTGATATGAACATGAAACTTGTTTTGAGCATCCTGTCAACCATTTGTATGAGGTGATTTTCATGGTGAAAACCTTGGAGAGTTGTCCCTTTGTCTCTCTGTAAATGAGGTTTTTTTTTTAAATAGTGAAACTTCACTCATTTTACCATTTTTGACAGAAGTCTTTATTTTTTTAAATCTCTGACATACTGAAATAAATGCTCTTCATCCTTAAACAATGGTGGGCCCTCTACTTATTTATGAAGGAGGCCTATGTTTGTTAACTATCATGTGTCTTCTAAAAACTCTGTCTTTCATTCAATGGGGACATTCTTTGACTGAAAGTGAAAAAATGTTTTATGACACCTTTGGCCTTATGAATGAGTTGATTTTCTGTGTAAAGTTTTTTGAGGAGTTTGTCCTTTAATTCTTTGTGAAGGAGGTCTGCAACCTCAAAACTGGAATCCAAAATCAATTCTAGTTTGATTTCATCAGAGTCCATTCCAGTGTTGTTTTTATTATCAGGTTTTGATGTGACATCCTTACAACTTGCAATGGTGTATGAACAAGTATAAACAACAGATTAACATATTGATATGCATATGCTTTCATGCAACACTTTTCATAACCTCTCAAGAATGTTGGCCAAAGTACTTTCCCATATTGTGCTGTAAAATAGATTGAAACATTTGTTGAACCTAAATCTGTCAACAAAATTTATTGATCCCAACAACAACCTTCTTCTTTATGATTTCTTCAGTGCATAAAAGAGACATATCCTTTTGAATTTGTTCCAAATGTGCAGTCTTTTCCAATAGAAAAAATAATCAAGCACACTTAAAACCTACTGATGCCCCTACTGTTCATGTTTGGAGGAGGTGATCTACAACAGCTCTGAAATCACTTAGAACACCTTGACCCTCTACTTTTAAATGAAGGAGGTCTTATTGATCCTATTCCCAACCATGTTCTCTTGCTTGGAGGAGGTTATCAACATGATGTATTCTAACATTTTCTCTTCTGAAGGAGGTCAACACAGTCATTACATTTCATCTATTTCCAAAACTATGCCATCTTTCTTTGCAATACATATCTATGGTTGGTATATCACAATATGTAATAAAGTGAAAATTTGACAATCTGCTATAGGAGGCATGTTCTGAGATATGTATCTTTTTGTCAAAATATCCTCATGAACTTTTAAAACAGAAGCTACATGACTTGTAATTGTGGAGTATTTGCTTGCTAGTCATTATTTACTAACCTTTTTTTACTGTGTTTGCAGAGGTAAATTGGATTTTTTCTTTGACTAGTGTTTTTATCCCAGGCTCAAGGCAACATAAGAAGCAGCTATCTTCTTATGTACTATGACGATGTCCTTTGGAAAAATTATGCAGCATTACCTCTGAAGGAGATACTGAAAACATTGTAGATCATCATTATATCAGTCCTTTGCATTTATGTGACTTTGAAAGATATCCTCTACTCTTTGGGAAACTTTTGACTTTTGAAACATGTACTCCTACTCTCTTTCATTGCAGCTCTCCATCTGTTTACTAATGGAAAATTTCTTCAACATGAGAGACTTATTTGGACTTGTCTATTTGTTCTTGTCTGGATACAGTTTTTCATTTGATTTGCACTCTGCAGAGATGAAAAAAATATGACTTTGAACCTTTGAAATCTCCTTTAGTGTCTTATGGAGATTTTTCCCAATCTTAAGCATATTATTTTAGACTGTGCACATGCTCATCTCTTTCTATATTAGATCTTTGTAGAATTTATTCCGGATTGAGACAACAAGACCTCTTAGTGGTGTGACCTAGGGGTATATCAAGGTTTGCTTTTGCAAATTAAGTGCTAATTCAAGGCTGGTTGGTATTGAAAAAAGGATTGTGGCTCAGGCTATTTTTTTCGAGGAAGGGATTCTCTAAAGCACCACTACCTAACTTAGGGGAAACAAGACATGACTTTGAAAACTGAAGATTGCTCTGATCATAGGCTGACAGGAAGGGCTAGGAAAGAAAAAATTTGTTTGGGGGTTTTCTAGATGACAGATTGACATATGGAGATCAGCTTCTAGAAAACTCAGCTAGGAATATAGTCATCAACAACAGGTGAAAAATACTGATGACTAACAGGATAGAAATGTTGCTAACTTTGTGGACCTGACATATAAGCCTGGCTTTAAAATAATAAATCTGGAAGATGCACCCAAGGTAGCGAAGCACCACTTTTCTGATTTGAGGAAAAGACATGGATCTGTTACAACTATTGATTTAGTCAATCAACGTGGAGGTGAAGGCTTTTTGAGACAAGCTTATGCAAATTCCATGCAAGACCTTGTCAATGATGAGAGAAGATATGTGTAGTTTGATTTCTATCGAGTCTGTGGACATGTACACTTTGAGCGTTTGTCCCTTCTATATGACCAAATTGTGGATGATGTTAAGAAGCACAAATACTTTTTGTTGTCTAGTGGACAAGAAACACTTGAGGAACAAAAAGGTGTCATAAGAAGTAAAATTATTGATTGTTTGGATCGTACCAATGTGACACAAAGCATGCTAGGAAGGAAATATATGGAAGCCCAACTTCAGCGGTTGATATTCAAACTTCTTTTACATTTTTCTCTGCCACGAAGTGATCGAGTATAAGTTCCACTCCCACAGATTTCGATGCATGCAGAACTCTCTTTGCGTTGAACATCGGATTCAGGATAGCAATATGTTGGAGGTGATAACATATGTGGGATCCCCGTGGTATGGATTTTAGCATTTTTATTTCTTTTGTGTTCATCTATTAGTTGTTATGTTTGCTATTCATTCACTTATACTTCTCATTGAATGCTTTCAAGATAGATAGGTAGAATCCATTTTTTATGCTCTGGCTTGGGAAATCATTCAATATTATGTGTTTTCTTCTGTTTTAAAAGGATCCATCTCCTATGCCCTTTTCAGCTCCTCACCAGTCTTTCCATTCCATCATTATCTAAAACTTAATTGCTAAGTTTTCTGCCTACCTTGCCCCACGAAATAACCTGTATCCCTGGATTAATTCCTTGGTTTCAAACTGTCCCATTTGTTTCATACACCCCCGAAATCCATCCATTAAAACATTTTCCCATTATTATACCTAGCCTAAAATTAGCTCATAATTGTACTTTGTTGAATATTTATTCACGGAGAGAGCCCTCTCCTGACCTTGTAGGGCTAGCTACGAGGCTGAGCATGGTCTATGGTTACCTTAGAGTTTCCTCTTCTCAGCTGTGAGGTTCCTTATAAGTGTTAACATTTTGGCGCCGTTGCCGGGGATGAGGTGACAGATCTTCTCCACGAAATATTGTTCAAGTTGCAGATCTGATTGTTGATGGTGGACAGTAGTCAGACACATATAAAGGCTGAAATCATCTACTTGATGAATCCATTGTTTTAAATCCCAAGTTTCAAAGTATTTATGGTGGCTCCACTGGCTAAATGAAGGACTCAACTGTTGCTTCTATTTATTCAAGGTATTCATGTATTGATTTTTCTAATCTTCCTGGTTTTCCTAATCAATTACCAAAGGATGCATATATTTTGAGTAATGGCCCTAAATTCAATGGGGAAGATCTGGCTTTGAATCTTGAACATGTAGCAAATTTTAAAACATTTGTAGAATCTCTTAGAGTAAAAAAAGAGGATGTTTTTATCAGTTTGTTCTATGATTCCTTTCAAGGAAAATGTAGAAAATGGATTGAAAATTTGCTTGTCAGATCTATTAAGTCATTTGTAGAGTTGTGGCGTATATTTCTGGAAACATGGATGGAGAAAGAGGAAGAATTAAAAATAGAGGTGCCCTCTATTTAAGGCTTTTGAGAATGGGAAGATATGTGCACAGATGATGAGGTAGATGAGAACTTTGCTTCATCTCTTTCTTCTTATTTGAAGTCTTGTCGATGTAGCCATGAAGTTAAGCTCAAAGTTTTGCAAGATTTTGCCATCAAAATTGAAGAATATCTAACTCAATTGGAGACCCAAATACAGTCCCAGGATCTAGACTGTCAAGTCCCATTCTTTGGGGACCTTTTCTAGCAGAAGGAAACAAAGGTAAGGCTGCCTTTGGATGTTTGCATTAATAATTTGTAGCCGGAAGCATGTATTGATGAGTTGGGGTAGCAAACATAGTCTGGTGTCTTTGATTCTATTGTGGCATATATGGAAAAAAAATTCAGTTTGAATAATAAGCCAGATTTCCTTTTATACAGCCAGACTCCTTTTGTGCATGTATGGCTGTCAGCATTTCCAGTTGTGTCCTGGTTCAAGCACTTCCAAGCAGCATCCTTGTCACAATTACTTGATTGGTTGGTCTGGCATTACAACATTACTTGATCTATCAATTTTTTTTCAAATTAGGGTATGTCTGTGCATAAATAAGCTACCCAAAGCAGCATTTCAGCTTTCGGTATTGGTTTATGTACATATTGCAGTATGTATATGTTTTTGGATTGGTATGATTTTTCTTGGTTTACAAAGGTTTTCTGACTGTATTGCCCAATGGATGAGGCACTTGGTCTATGGTGTTATTGACACCTCCAAGGAGCTACCATCCCCAATAATGCCAATGTTAGTTCTAGTCTTCGCAGCCTATCACCAAGGATCAAAATGGGCTTTTACTATGTCTGGTTTTGTTAGATGTTTTTCACATGATATTTAGTGAAAAACATATTTTAAATGTTTCCATCAAAAGGAGCTCAAAAAAATATTTCCAATGGTATATCACACTCCTGTAACCAGTTTCTGGATCAGAAGATATGATCGAAATGAATGATTGATTCTTGGTTATGCATGTTTTGAGGTCCATTGCTGCACACAGGGACAAGTTTACTACAAAATTAGTTTGGACAGAAATTTTACAAAAGTGAAAGAGGTTTTTGTCCATTAAATACTAAATAAAAAAACCTCCTACATTTTATGCACAAATGTTACTATGTGGGAGATATGCAATGAGATTTGAAGCCTACATTAAAACAAAACAAATTTTGCAGTTATTTGACTGTTTTAGTCATTTTAGTGCGGCACCATGTTACAATATATGGAAAGTAATTTTGAGGAACCCAAGGAGGTTTTTGTTAACCACAAGCCATATGAAAAACTCCTCTCTCAGTTTATTCGCAGGTGTCGTGAATTGGAATATTTGACTAGATCTTTACAGCTCATTTTTACAGATTTAAATTTTTACTGATTTTCTGTTTTAGAGATGCTTTTGTGGCACATATTTTGAGAAACTGGAAACAAATTTCCAAAATTTGAGAGAGGTTTTTCTCTATTATTACCTTATATAGAAAAAAATCTTTCAGTTTTGTAATAGGTGCTATGGTTCAGAAGATACGAGTTCATCTTTGACACCTAATTTCAGAAATTCGGTCCATTAATGATTTTTTGTTTTAGAGATGATTTTGTGGCACATATTCCGAGAAAATGGAAATGAATTTCCAAAATTTGAGAGTGTTTTTTCTCCAAAATGACCTTATATACAAAAACCTCTTTTAGTTTTGTAATAGGTGCTATGGTTCAGGAGATACGATTTCATCTTTGACACCTAATTTCAGAAATTCGGTCCAAATTTAATGTAACTGATTCTATTTTGAAGAAGATGGTTGAGCTCAATTCCCTTAATACATGCATGAGAAAATTGTATATATTTGATGAATTTTAGAGTGTGATGGTTGGAATTTTGCAGTAGAGTGAGGCTGCTATTATTGTAACAGTTTGTCAGGGAATTAATAAAGATATGCAGCTCTCATTTGTGGGATCCTCGTGGTATGTATTTTAGCATTGTTATTTATTTTGTGTTCATATATTAATTTTTATGTTTTTCATTCATTCACTCATACTTCTGGTTGAATTCTTTCAAGATAGATAGGTAGAATCCATTTTTTATGCTCTTCCTTGGGAAATCATTCAATATTCTGTGTTTTCTTCTGTTTGAAAAGGATCCATCTCCTATGCCCTTTTCAGCTCCTCACCAGTCTTTCCATTCCATTATTATCTAAAAATTAATTGCTAATTTTTCTGCCTACCTTGCCCCATGAAAAAAATTGTATCCCTGGATTAATTCCCTGGTTTCAAACTGTCCCATTTGTTTCATACATCCCTGCAATCCATCCATTAAAACATTTTCCCATTATTATACCTAGCCTAAAATCAGCTCATAATTGTACTTTGTTGAATATTTATTCACGGAGAGAGCCCTCTCCTGACCTTGTAGGGCTAGCTACAAGGTTGAGCGTGGTCTATGGTTACCTCAGAGTTGCCTCTTCTTAGCTGTGAGGTTCATTCCAAGTGCTAACATACCAAACCAAACCCTTAACCTTGACCTAACGGTAAGCTTAACCTTACCTTAACCTCCCTACCTGTAACCTTAACCTTAACCATAACCTTAAACTTAACCTTGACCTTATTCTTAACCTTACCCTTGACCTTCACTATAACCTAACCTTAATGGTAACCTTAACCTTACCATTAACCTTAACTATAACTTAACCCTAACCTAGCCTTAACTATAACCTAACCTTAATGTTAACCTTACCCTTAACCTTAACCAAACCCTTAACCTTAACCTTAGCCTGAACCTTAACCCTAACCTTAACCCAATGGTAAGGTTAAGGTTAATGTTAAGGTTAAGGTTAAAGTTAAGGTTAAGGTTATGGTTATGGGAAGGTTAAGGTTAAGGTTAAGGTTAAGGTTAAGGTTTTAGTCAGGTTAAGGTTCAGGTTAAGGTTAAAGTTAAGTTAAGGTAAGGTTAAGGTAACCTTGACTTTACCCTTAACCTAAACTTAACCTTAACCATAACATAACCCTAACCTTGACCAAACCCTTAACCTTAACTATAACCTAACCTTAACCTTAACCTTCCCATAACCATAACGTTAACCTTGACTTTACCCATAACCTAACCTTGACCTTAACCTTAACCTAACCCTAACCTTGACCAAACCCTTAACCTTAACTATAACCTAACCTTAACCTTAACAAAACCCTATCCTTACCTTAACCATAACCTTAATTTTTACCTTAACTATAACCTAACACTAACCTTGACCAAACCCTTAACCTTCACCTTAACCTTAACCTTAACTGTAACCTTGAACTTAACTATAACCTTAACTTGACTAAACCCGTAACCTTAACCTTAATCTTACCTTGAACTTAACTATAACCTAACCCTAACCTTGAAAAAACCATGAAACTTAACCTTAACCTTACCCTTAACGTTAACCTCACTAAACCCTTAACCTAAACTTAACCTTAATCTTACCTTTAACCTCCACCTTAACCTTAAATTTACCCTTAACCTTGAATTTAACCTTAACCTTCTGCCCTAACCCTAACCTTGACCAAACCCTTAACCCTTAAGGGTAAACCTTACCCTTAACCTTCACTATAACCTAACCTTAACCTTGACCAAACCCTTAACGTAACCTTAACCTTGAATTTACCCTTAATGTAGCCTTAACCTTGACCTTAACCTTACCCTTAACATTAACCTTAACCTTAACTTTAATGTTGATTTTAACTTTACCCTTGACTTTAACCTTACCCTTAACCTTAACCTTAACCTTGAATTTAATTTTAACCTTCCCCTAACCTTAACCTAACCTTAACCTTAACCTTAACCGTAACCTTCCCCTAACCTTAATCATAACCTTAACCTTAACCTTAACCTTTAACGTTATCCTAACCTTAACCTTAACCTTAACCTAACCTTAACCTTAACCTTGACCTTGACCTTGACCTTAACCTTAACCTTAACCTTAACCTTAACCTAACCTTAACCTTAACTATAACCTAAACCTAACCTTAACTTAACCTTAACCTTATCTTAACCTTAACCTTCACTATAACCTAACCTTAACCTTTACCTTAACTATAACCTAGCCCTAACCTTGACCAAACCCTTAACATTAACCTTAACCTTAACCTTAACCTAAGCTTAACCTTAACCTTAACCTTAACCTTAACTATAACCTAACCCTAACCTTACCCTAACAATAACCTTTCCTTAACCTTAACCTAACCTTAACCTTGACCTTAACATTAACCTAACCTTAACCTTGACCTTAACTATAACCTAACCCTAACCTTGACCAAACCCTTAACCTTAACTTAACATTAACCTTAACCTAACCTTGACCTTAATTATAACCTTAACGTTAACCTTAACTTTACCCTTAACCTTAACCTTAACCTTAACCTTAAGTTTAACCTTAAACTTCCCCTAACCTTAACCCCAACCTTAACCTTAACCTTAACCTTAACTATAACCTAATCTTAACCAAACCCTTAACCTTAACCTTAACCTTAACTTGACTAAACCCATAACCTTAACCTTAACCTAACCTTAACCTTAACCTTAACCTTAACCTTTACCCTAACATTAACCTTTGTTGAAAATGCAATAAGATGATGGAGCTTAGTGAAATGAAGTTGCCTTCACTAAGTGGGCCCGCAAGCCATTTTTGGCGCAAAGTCTATTTTTAGACTATGTCTATTTTTAGACATATGGATCATGGTCTATGAGTTCTAGGATGATATTTATGGATGATTGGTTGAGTTGGTAAAAATAGATGGACCTATATTTTTATACATTGGGCAGTTTCTATTTTTAGACTGCTGGGCTAAAAATAGAACAGTCGAATATTATTAACCCTTAATAATATTTAGACTATAAACATTATCTTTTCCTCTTGGAGCACTTCATTTTGATGCTTGGATGTAGCACATGTAGCTGAAAGAAGGAAATACGCTTTTCCTATGGGTTAGTTGAGCTAATGCATAGTTGACTTCAGTTAGAACTCATGTGGCAGAGTTTGGTGGAGTTGATGAGACAGTTGGTGGAGTTGTGTTTGGTTTAACTTAGTTGAACTAGTTGTATTTAGTCTAACTGGAAAATACACTAGTGATGAGTGGTGTGAATTAATTATTAATTAATTCAATAATTATTAACTCATAATTCAACTAAAGAACACATCAATTAACTGCAATGCATGGACAGTTTAGTGGAGACCAGTGTTAGAAGTGGGTGAAAGGGTGAGTCTACTATCAGTTGTGACTATGGCTGTGCATGAGATTTGAACACACATGGATTGAGATTTCCAATGAGGATTTTTCAGTACAAGCCAGGTGGATTCGAACTTGGATCTCATTCATTCTCATCTTGGATTACGCACTAGAGGCAGGCAGACTTGTGGAGGATATTTGAACCTGTGACTTGTTCATCTTCCGTGCTAGTTTGTGTGTAGCATGTGAGATAGTGCTGAGAGATGTGAGAGATTTGTGCTATGTATTGTTACATTTTATCTATCATTATAATATACAGATAGTTGGGGGTTTTCAGCTATTTCTTTCCCCATTACATACTGTGTTTATGTGTGCTTGATTATTGTTTTCATGTGCTCATGCGACTGCTTGTATTTCCGCATATTGATGATCAATTGTAGAAGAGGTTATGTATTATGCATGAAGCTTAAATAGTGTGTAATTAGGATAATCTCGGTGAATAATTTAGCTATTATTCAAATTTATACATGGTATCAGAGCGAAATTGATCATCGGATCTATGAAAGTGATTACATTTTATTTCTTCAGGCAGAGTCTGTATACGAGCCAGGTAGCCTCCGGATTCATCCTTTCATTTGAAAGGTGAGATATCTGGTAAACGCCCCTACAATCGATCTCTGTACAAGAAATACCTTGTTCTCACATTAGATCAAAGCAGAAGCGGTTGAGTTTTGAGCTTGGAATTCGAATTTTTGCAGCAGTTTGTTTTCTTGGTGCCAGAGTTGAAATGTCTTTCAACGGATTGTGACTGGAATATGCCCTTGAGGGCAGTTCGAATTATGTTGCATGGAAGGACCAGATGGAGGTAGTATTATATGATAATGGGTTGAAGGAGTTCATAGATGCTGAGGTCCCAAAGCCTACTGATGCTGCTCAAGTTGAGGCTTGGCAAAAGAAAATGGCGAAATGTCGAAGGATTCTATTGGAGGGCGTGAAGGATCACATTGTATCCAGCCTACATAGAAAATATTCTCCATAATTGATGTGGAAAGCGTTGACAGATCTATTCCAAAATAAGAGCAACCAGAGGAAGTTGGCGCTCAAGGATAAACTTAGAAACATTAAGATGGAGAAAGGCGACAGTATCGCCAAGTACCGCACGAAGTTCACCCAATGCAGGGATGAGCTGGGAAGTGTGGGGGTGATTGTAGATGATGAGGACTTGGTGGACCTGGCTCTCCTTGGTCTTCCAAAGAGTTGGCATTCCTATCAGGACTCTGTTAATGGTCAGGAGAAATTGCTGGGATGGGAGCGACTTTGGTCGGATCTCATGCAAGAGGAGATAAGGCGGAGCACCAGGGACGGATCTTCATCAAAGGTATCTGATGAAGAAAATTGTGCTTTGGCTGCCAAAGCAAAGAAGGGGAAGAGAAAGAAATATTCTCAGTCTGGTGCGAAAGGCAAGAAGCAAGACATGTCCAAGGTGAAGTGTTTTCACTGTCACCAACACGGACATTATGCCACAAATTGTCCACAGAAGAAGAAAAATAAGAAGGCTGCTGGATCTGCAGCGGGAGAGGCCTTAGCCTCCCAGTTTGAGCTGGATTTTTCACTGATCACATGCTTGGTCTCAAGTGTGATGGGATCAGTATGGTTCTTGGACAGTGGTGCATCTTTTCAAATGACTCGAGATCGGGATTTGTTTTTAGATCTGGATGAGAAAGATCTTGGAGTGCACATCGAGATGGGCGAAGATGGTAGATACAGTGCGACTGGTATCAATACCATTTCCTTTGAGAGGGAGTCTGGTAAACCCTTCATATTGAAGGAAGTGTTACATGTTCCAGAATTGATGAAGAATCTGATCTCTGTGGCAATGTTGGAAGACAAGGGGTATGATGTTGTCTTCAGCGAGGGAAAGGATTTCCTGCGCAGTAAGACAACTGGAGAAACCCGAAATATAGGGGTTCGAATCAAGAACCTTTATCAGTTGCAAGTAGATGGCTGCGCAGCAATGGCATGCAAGGCAGAAGGAGTGGTGATCCAGGATGATGGCGAGCTGTGGCACTGGAGATTGGGCCACCTTCACCATGGAGCTTTGAAGATACTGCATCAGATTTCTACTGTGCTTCCTAAGGGCACTCTTGCGCAGTCAGATCAGTGCAAGGGGTGTACCTTGGGAAAATTTGTGAAAGCCACTGTTCACGAGAAGGATAGTCGTGCCACGATGATCCTTGAGAGAATTCACATAGACGTGTGTGGACCTTTCTCAGTAGCTTCGAAAGTAAAGCACAAGTAATATGTGATATTTGTTGATGATTTTTCTTGGAAGTGCTGGATCTTCTTTATGCAGAAGAAGATCGAGACATACTCAAAGTTCTGTGAGTTCAAGGCACTGGTTGAGAAGGAATCGGGGAAGCAGGTGAAGGCTCTTAGGAGTGACAATGGTAGTGAATTCATCTCTGCTGAATTCAAGGACTTTTGCAGCGCAAAAGGGATTCGGAGAGAGCTCATAGCACCCCATAACCCATAGAAAAATGGGGTTGCTGAGCAGAAGAACAAAACGATCGTGGGTGCTATACGAGCGATGTTGGATGATCAGGGCCTACCCATTCACTTGTGGGCGGAGGCATGCAATACTGCATTATATGTGCAGAACCGTTGTCCTCACAAGATACTTGGTATGAGTACACTGGAGGAGGCGTTTTCTGGCAAGAGGCCTGATATTTCCCATTTGAGGATTTTTGGTTCACCTGTCTACATTCATGTGACGAAGGATGCTAGGAAGAAGCTGGAGGTGATCGCAGAGGTTGGGATATTTGTGGGGTACACTGATACACCCCACAACTATCGTGTGTATTTTCCAGACAATCGCAAGACTGTTGTGCGACGGGATATCAAATTTTAGAAGGAGAAAGCCATGAAGTGTTTGCTTGAGAGGGAGCCACACTTGCATGCAGATGAGGAGCTATTAGTTCCTAAGGATGAGCTTCCGAATGTGGATCAGCCACAAGAGGAATTTCATGGAGTGGAAGAGACCACTCATGTAGTGCCAACCATCAGAGGGCACAAGCGCACTATAGAAGCTGAGCGACTGGCTCAAGATGCAGAGAAGGTTGTAGGACCACCTATAGCACAGCGCAAATAGAGACAGTCACCAGACTGATACACTGGATACATGGCTCTTGTGAGCAAATGTGTCATGACAGAGCCATCCCCTTTCGAGGAAGCTGTGGAGGACCCCGCATGGGTAGATGCCATGGTGGAAGAGTATGATTCGATTTTCAGAAATAGTGCATGGGAGATCGTCCCAAGACCGGAAGGGAAATCAGTGGTGGGTTCGAGATGGATCTATAAAGTGAAGCAGGTGGCTGACGGGAGTGTGGAGAAGTACAAGGCAAGATTTGTTTCCCGAGGCTTCTCACAGATAGAGGGGATCGATTATGAGGAGACCTTTGCACCTGTCGCAAGGTACTCTTCCATACGGACGATCCTAGATCTCTCAGCGCGGATGGGGTGGCACATCCATCAGATGGATGTGAAGACTGCGTTCCTCAACAGAGTCATTGAGGAGGAGGTTTACATAGAGTAGCCCGAAGGTTTCGAGATCTTCAGCAGTGAGTCACATGTGTGCAAACTCAAGAGAGCACTATATGGGTTGAAGCAAGCACCTCATGCTTGGTACACATGAATAGACAGTTATTTCACCGGATTTGGATTCTCCAAGAGTGAGGCGGATCCTAACCTATACCAGATTTTGGTGGAGGGGAAGTTGCTAATCATTGTACTGTATGTAGATGATCTGATTTTGATGGGTGAAGAGCTGTTGATACTTTCATGCAAGGAGGATCTTGCTAGAGAGTTTGAGATGAAGGACTTGGGCCTCCTTCATTATTTCCTGGGATTGGAAATTTGGCAGCATAGTGATGGAATGTTTGTTTCTCAGGGTAAGTATGCCCGAGAGATACTGGGGAAGTTCAACATGCATGACTGCAAGCCTGTTGATACTCCTCTTCCTAGAGGTTGGAGGAAGGAGGATGCTACTTTAGCGAAGGTAGTGGCTGCCACTGTTTATCGACAGTTGGTGGGGTCGCTTATGTATCTGGTCAATACATGACCCGATATATGCTATTTTGTTAACCAACTTTCACAAGTTAAGCCTACCAAGCTCTTCTGGAAGGTAGGAAAGCATGTATTGCGTTATCTTAGAGGCACATCGGGATATGGCTTGTGGTACAGACAGGAGGATGAGGTGAAGCTATGTGGCTTCATGGATGCAGATTGGGAAGGGAGCCCAACAGACCGAAAGAGCACATCTGGAGGGATCTTTAGTATCAGGTCGACAGCAGTTTCTTGGTACAGCAGGAAGCAGAGATCCGTGGCACTCAGTTCAGCAGAGGCCGAGTATATGGCAGCAAGTTTGGCTGCATGTGAGGCTATATGGATGAGGAAGATCCTGGTCGGGTTGTTCGGGTCACACTTGGAGCCTACTGTGATTTATTGTGATAACTAGAGTTGCATTAAACTCTTGGCTAATCCAGTATTTCATGATAGATCCAAACACATTGACATCAGGTACCATCATATCAGATATTGTGTGCAATGGAGAATCATGTTACTTTCATATATTCCGATGGAGGATCAGGATGCTGATATCTTGACGAAGGCGCTCACCAGGAGAAAATTCGAATACCACAAAGGTAGAATAGGGGTTTCATATAATCCATATCTTGTTGAGAGGGAGTGTTTAAAATGCAACAAGATGATGGAGCTTAGTGAAATGAAGTCGTCTTCACTAAGTGGGCCCGCAGGCTATTTTTGGTGCAAAGCCTATTTTTAGACTATGTATATTTTTAGACATATGGATCATGGTCTATGAGTTGCAGGATTATATTTATGGATGATTGTTCAAGTTGGTAAAAATAGATGGACCTCTATTTTTAGACATTGGGCGGTTTCTATTTTTAGACTACCGGGCTAAAAATAGAACAGTTGAATATTATTAACCCTTAATAATATTTAGACTATAAACATTATCTTTTCCTCTTGGAGCACTTCAGTTTGATGCTTTGATGTAGCACATGCAGCTGACAAAAGGAAATACGCTTTTCCTATGGGTTAGTTGAGCTAATGCATGGTTGACTTTAGTTAGAACTCATGTGGTAGAGTTTGGTGGAGTTGATGAGACAATTGGTGGAGTTGTGTTCGGTTTAACTTATTTGAACTAGTTGTATTTAGTCTAATTGGAAAATAAAATAGTGATGAGTGGTGTGAATTAATTATTAATTAATTCACTAATTATTAACTCATAATTCAACTAAAGAACACATCATTTAACTGCAATGCATGGACAGTTCAGTGGACACCATTGTTAGAGGTGGGTGAAAGGGTGAGTCTACTATCAATTGTGACTATGACTGTGCATGAGATTTTCACACACATGGATTGAGATTGCCAATGAGGATTGCGCAGTACAAGCCAGGTGGATTCAAACTTGGATCTCATTCATTCTCATCTTGGATTGCGCTGTAGAGGCAGGCAGACTTGTGGAGGAGATTTGAACCTATGATTTGTTCATCTTCCGTGCTAGTTTGTGTGTAGCATGTGAGATAGTGCTGAGAGCTGTGAGAGCTTTGTGCTATGTATTGTTACATGTTATCTATCATTATAATATACAGATAGTTGGGGGTTTTCAGCTATTTCTTTCCCCATTACATACTGTGTTTATGTGTGCTTGATTATTGTTTTCATGTGCGCATGTGACTGCTTCTATTTCCGCATATTGATGATAAATTGTAGAAGAGGTTATGTATTATGCATGAAGATTAAATAGTGTGTAATTAGGATAATCTCGGTGAATAACTTAGCTATTATTCAAATTTCTACAACCTTAACCTTAACGTTGAATTTACCCTTAACGTAACATTAACCTTGACCTTAACTATAACCTAACCCTAACCTTGACCTTAACCTTACCCTTACCTTACCCTTAACCTTATCTTAGCCTTACCTTAACCTTATCTTAACCTTTAATTAACCTAAAATTTATCTTAACCTTACCCTTAACCTTAACGTTAACCTTAACCATAACCATAACCTTAACCTTCCCATAACCATAACCTTAACCTTACCCTTAACCTTAACCTAACCTTAACCTTACACTATAACCTTAACCTTGACTTTACCCTTAACCTAACCTTAACCTTAACCTTAACCTTAACCTAACCCTAACCTTGACTAAACCCTTAACATTAACCTTAACCTTATCCTTAACCTTAACTTTACCCTTAACTTTGACCTTACACTTAACCTTCACTATAACCTAACCTTAACCTTACACTAACCTTAACCTTAACCTTATCTTAACCTTAACCTTAACCTTACCCTTAACCTTAACCTTAACCTTACTAAACCTGTAACCTTACCCTAACCATAACCTTAACTTCACCCTTAACCTAACTTTAACCTTAACCTTAACCTTCACCTTAACTATAACCTAACCCTAACCTTAACCTTGACGTTATCCTTAACGTAACCTTTTTTGGGAAAAATACTGAGAGGGGGGGGGGGGGGGGGGAATCAGTATTTACAGCATATTCAAAAATTTTACTTTTCTTTACTTCAAAAACCCATATGCGACTTTCCTGAAGCAGACTCGCGTATATACGCAGATACCCTTTATTAAACTCGCGTATACATGGAGAACTAATTATGTCATTAATTCTTCACTTAAACCATTCCATCATTTACTCATCAGATATTCAATAAGCAGTAAACATGTGCAGTAAGAACAGAATAAACCATCACACAAAGCATCACACATGAACACAAAGATTTTTAGGTGGAAACCCAAGTCGGGAGAAAACCACCGCTGCAGCTTGCTCAGCCTTCAATATTTTATTATAGAGAAAACATCTTACAACATATGTGCTGGTGCAGACTCCTACCAGCATGCAGGCACCCACCTGCACTTGTTTACCAGCCTCTCCTGGAAGGGAGCTCCAACCCCCTGACTCGTTTACCAGCCTCTCCTGGAAGGAAGCTACGACCCCCTGCTCTCATTTGCTAGCCTCACCTGGAAGGGAG
Organism: Pinus albicaulis; assembly: GCA_034641835.2. Classification (NCBI taxonomy): domain Eukaryota; kingdom Viridiplantae; phylum Streptophyta; class Pinopsida; order Pinales; family Pinaceae; genus Pinus; species Pinus albicaulis. The sequence continues at coordinate 543,458,151 of CM076570.1, forward strand.
ATACAACCCCCTGACTGAAGGCCACAACCCTTAGCACCTCTATGGACCACGTTTCATCAATTTTCACACTGGATCCAAGGCTTCCTTTAGGACACCACTTGCAAGCCACGTTTCATCATATTTTCAAACTGGACCCTCTTCATACATTTAAGCTAAATCATACAACCAAACTGATGCAGACAACTCAGAACAATAGAATACAGATAGCAGCAATACAGCAGAATAGATCAGTCATTTCTTACCACAGACTTCAGCAAACCCTAGTTTGCATACGCGCTTTCACTTCACTGATGTAGCGTATATACACTCTTCCATTCACACAAACCAGCGTATACTTCTGTACATATTATAGAACCAATTTAATTGCGCATACGCGATTTTCTTTCAGTGAAGCCGCGTATATACGCGCTTCCTCTTCGGCGAACTAACGTATGGTTCTTCAAAGATTTTAGGTCATTGCATTTCTTTAGAACAGATACTTCACACAGATTTAACCATTCAATTCAGACAGATGTTCGCCTCTTCTTGGATCTAATCATTCCATTAACAGATCTAGCAAATACAAGCACATTTCAGACCTAGATCCCCTTCTTCATCATTGGTGCATCATACACTCAGATTTATCATTCAAGTGTAACCCTTTCCATTCAGATCTAATTTAGAGAGAAGTATTCATTCAAGCTCAAACATCTTGCACCCATGTTCATGATTTGCATAATGAATTTCATCTCTTTATATAGGTTTATCCTTTTTCAATACCATGAGCCCCTTTTTCAATACCATGAGCCAAAACAACATTACTTCCGATGGTATTCCTGGACGGGGTCAATTAGGCGGACCATTACCCAATACAATGGGTCAATACCATGGTGGTCACCCCTGGTTTTGCACTTTTAGAGCACTTTAGCCCATACGCGACTTTGCACGTTCTTTTCCACGTGCATACGCGACTTCCCTTAGACAGATCCGTGTATTCCTTGAGACATACTCTTTCACCATAGATTTAGCACAATCTGAATTCCTTTCTTCACTGCCTTCTATACTCACTGTAGATACATCAGATTTACTTCATTAAGAACATATTCTATCAAGCACAACTTCATCAAGTAAGTTGGCATCATCTTCATCAAGGTGGGTTGCCATCAAGGACAACACTTTGCATCATATTGCCAACAATCTCCCCCTTTGGACTTGATGGCAACCACGATGGTGTTTGGTTACCACAACAGATAAGTACATTAAGAATACAAAGACACCATGTCACTCTCTCCATTTTGACACCAGTCTTTCTCTTCATTCAAACACCATGTCACTCTCCCCCTTTGACATCAAGGGCAAAGGGCGGATCAAAACCAACATACTCTCCCCCTGTTCTCCGCATGTGGAAGAAGCATATCTGATATATACTGAAGTGACCAAGCTCCCCCTGAGTTCATGCTGAATCTTCAAACATATTTTCAATGAAGTACATGAATCTATGACTTTCCTATCACCAATGACTCATACTTACATCAAAGATTCATCCAAGTGGATTTATATATGAGACTGAACTACCCAACCAAGTGGGTTTACACATTGCAACATAGCTACCCAACCAAGTGGGTTTACAAAATTTGACTCAGCTACCCAACCAAGTGGGTTATGACTGAATATTACAATTTTACATCATGGGTCACAACATGATATTTTCACCAGAATATAAATATTACCATTTATGACCAACACCAGAAAGTCCTCAAGAAAGAGAACATATTTCAGAACCATCATAATGCCAACAATGCATTATACTCAGCAACGCTAATGCTCCCCCTGAACTATGCATCCACACATCCTTCTCATATGACTAAGGCTCCCCCTTAGTTTGTGCATCCTGAACACTTTTACCAACAAATCATCAAGGCATCTTCATCAAAACATTAGAAACAGAATTATGAGAACTGGAACACCACTAGAGATACCAAACAGCACTGCAGCTGTGCCGAAGAGAGCTGACTCCAAGCAAAAATTTGTCAGCAATCATACATACGCGGTTTTTTGTGCATGAAATCGCGTATATACGTGACTGTGTTTCAGGAAACCCGCGTATCCAATGGCATCTTCTAAATTTATGCAGATTTGTTCTTTTGACTGGCAGAGAACACTCCCAGCTTCTGTCTTAGATACTCAAATGCTTCCCTGGGCAGAGTTTTGGTAAAGATATCAACAACTTGTTCTTTGGAGGGAACCAGATCTGATCCTCTATGAGAAAAAGACAGTGTTCAGCTTCTTTCTGAGATATTTGAATGCTTCCCTGGACTACAGATAGATAGAACATTGTAGTTGTGTCTTCAAGCGTCATCCAACGGTTGTAGCATAAGTACATTAGTAACCAAGTCTTCAGATTCTTTGCAGCATCAACACAATCTTTCCAATAGAGATTATCATACCAGAACAACATCTTCACATAATTTTCAAGCAATCATTCATGTGGTCCAACATCATCATGATATTTAACATTTAACATGAAGTAACATATGTAGGCAAAAGATCTCAACCATAGTAACAAAATCTGCATGATCTATTCTTATTTCTGAATCAAACGACTTCCAACTCATCCATGTGTGAGCACAAAAGATACTTATCAGCAACCAGGGCTCAAAATCTCATCATAATAAACCATGTACCAAGTCATCATCATTTGAGCATGAGTATCATAAAAACCAAAGAATAAGCAGTCATATTGCCAACAATGCAATCATTAGTATTAAACCTGCTGCTCCCCCTGAACCAGTGCTCCATCTTAACTTGTGCAACCTGAATACGTTCATCAGCAAGTCATCAGCAACAATCTCTGCAGAGGCTGCCCTTATCTCCGAATTATAGGACTTTCATCTCATGAATACTCTTCATCAACAAGAAAACAAGACTCATCCACAATCTTCAACACAAGAAACCATGTATCATA